>WIPJ01012084.1:53417-69548 GCA_018155075.1 Cassiopea andromeda | reverse complement strand
ACAGTCATACGCGATAAGATAATTAGAGTTAACACTCAGACTGGAGAAATTAATATGACTCCATTATTTCCAGATGACGACACCAAAGATTCAACACAAGGCGACGGACATTGAAGCATTAGACTTTATAAAGAACAATAACTTACAATCGTATTCATTATATACAGTTATCGATCCTATAACTAAAGAGTACTTTATCACATTACATTACTAATAATATATTATATTTGTTGTCTTGTTATTAGATAATATCTATATGCACACAATCTGGTACACTGGTTAACGTTATCTCCTCACACTCTTGCAAGATAATTCGTAATCAAGAAATTAACATATGTTTCGCAGATGACCAAGAAAAAACCATCAATTGAGATATATAAAGAACACAATGGTTTTGAGAGAATAGTAGTTAAGGAAACTGGTGCTTCGGTTACAGTAAATGCAAGAGAATTGCCGTCAGTATATATTACAGAAGATGGATTATTAGAGTGCAGATATCACCCATACAGAACAAGACAGCAACTAAAAAAACAACCAAAACACTATGTAGTTAAGAAAATTGGACCCAAGAACTCATACACTATGATGTCCCCTTCATGGGCACTATATTCAGGCCCCTGCTGGATAACTTTAAATGGTAAAATAGTTAAACCAAATCCAGACACTGGAGATATAACATATGTTAATACTGTAGACACAGATAACTTGTAGTGAAACAGTATAATGTCTATTTATTATTGCGTTATTCTGCACACAAACATAATTCAAAATCAAGAAATTGACGTTGATATACTATTTACAGATCTACTCCGACCTGAGGCACTGGTTAAAAGACATGAAAGGATTAAAAAAACTACGTAAACAAGAAGAAAAAATAAGACAAAGACGACGTGAAATTAGAGGATCAATAACAGTTGAAGGTGATCTTACAGTGCCCAAAAACACAATTATCTTTCCAAAATCTGGAACAAATATACAATTCACTGATAGGGAAAAAGAACTGACCAACTCTATATTTGCACGAGAACATGATGCTATCTGGAATTGTGCTGAATTTATGTCAGAAAATACTACATTTCCTACTACTAATTGTTGAATTCAATAATAAGTATCAACTCAACTAATAAATATAGTCTATTTTCTTTCGTATTCTGCAATCGCAAAAAATAAAGCCCCATAGGCACCTCTACGAACTCGCCCCCCAAGACATAGTGAAAGCATTAGAAAGGTGAAGGAGGAGAAATTCGCAGATGCACCTCAAGGGCTTACATACTACTATTATTTTATCCTATTTATACTCTGCTATCCCCCCTGTACCCTCAATTATGGGATTTATTATCTCAACGCATGCGTTACACTCCATTCCTTAACTCTAAGACACTCATTCCTTAACATCATGCCCCTCACTCCTCAATTTTAACATCATATCCTCATCTTTCTAAGGCCCATCAACTCACTCCTTCCATCCAAGGTCCGTTTGACACTTAAACAATACCTTATACAATAGACACCAAAACGAGGCCTGTCGTTTGGCGCCCGGATCGCACCGAGTATATTACTACTTACATGCTATATTGCAGCCATTAGACTGCACTTGATTTATACACCCCCTGCGTATTAGATTTGTCTACGATACTTTATTCCCATTATTGCTCTCAATAACATTTCACATGGCCATGTACAAAACACCTCTAATTACGACCAATACCCTTGTGTTATTACGAATATTTGTTATTTTACACGCACAATACTATACATTATCACTCACTAGGGACATCCGTAGCCTAGGACAGACACGTCCTCAATGATTAGCACTTCTAAACTTACTTTGCCTTGGTTTATACATCTTGATATAATCCCTTAGAACACTATACCTCATTACCCAATAAGGGCACACGAAACTGAACAGAAACGTCCTTTATAAGTAGCATTTTAAGAATTTACTTGAATACTTGTATCTGCTATACAATTATAGCATCCACCTTAGATTTATACTTAATGCAGCCGCTGAACTAAAACTCACTCGTATATACCATTTCTATCATTTCGCAGTAGTAAATGTTATATATATATTACAGTCATTAGATTGCACCTCATTTATACAACCCCTGTGTATTGGATTGGTATATGATACTTACTTGATTCAAAATATCACTGATACCCATTATTGTTTACAATAGTGCCATTTCTAGCAGGGTGTAACTTCCGCAGCATAGGAGACGCCAACAGTTGGGAGGCAGAGGAATACGTTAAGAAAAAGGGGGAATGGTGGGAGGCAGGGGAGCCATACAGGCCCCCGACCAATGCTGCGCAAAGTGAAAGTAAAGGGGCAAGGAAAATATATAATACCTCGCCACGTAAAAGAACGCCTTGCTTTGGATGGCATTATGATAGCCCTCCTTATTTTATTATGGTAAAAACTATACCTCGTCACTAATTAGGAATATTCGAAGCCGTGGACAGAAACACCCTCAATGATAAGCACTTTAGGATTTACTTCGACTTTAGCCCACTTATCACATCATAATTCCATAGAAACAAAACATAAAAACGCCCCTGTCACCTACTAACGACATGCAAAGCCGTAAAGATACGTCCTCAATGACTAGCATTCCCCAAGTTTATTTGATTGCTTGTACCTGATGTACGATTGTAGCATCTACCTCAAGTCTACACTTGATTCATCTGTCTTCGACTCTCCACAATCGTCTTGTTATAAAATACAATACGTTATAGCCGCTGTACCGCATTTGCTCTTATGCTCTTACCTATATGGTATAAATAACATCCACTAAGAGAATGAGACATCAAATTTATTGTTTTCTATTGTTCATCAGTAAACAGTATTTAGTTGATTTCAATACCAGCAACAAATAATAGATAAGGGATTGATCAAGTGTTCAGCGTCGGAGACAAATTGTAGAATGGATTTGTTCGAGTTGTTTCAGATTTTGTTAATGACCCAACCGGAGTTTATCCAATGGATGCAGGAAGAAAATTTAATAAAGACGCCTCGTTGATGTGAACGAAGAAATTGCCGTCATGCTATGGCCCTGACCCCACGAGATGGCACGGATGGATACAGGTAGAGATGCCCAGGACAGAGATGCCGGTCCACGAAAAGCGTCCGGTCTGGCTCCTTTTTTGAGAAATCGCGGTTGTCTCTAAAAGTACTACTAGCTCTGCTCTATAGTTGGTGCATCGGCATGTGTTTGACAACAGTTTGCATTGCACTTAGACTATCGGAGCCAACTGTTGTGGACTGGTTTAATTTCCTGCGTGAAGAGTCCACATACAACCTGTTGCAAGAGCCAATACTACTTGGTGGGGAAGGCAATATTGTGGAGATTGACGAAAGCTTGATGGTAAAACGAAAATATCAGAGGTGAGGCGTATGGGTGCAGCATAACCAGTGGGTACTTGGAATATATAATAGGAGCAAGCACATAGGCATCATTCAGTTTGTCAAGGAGAAAACGGCAAGGGTGCTGCTCCCACTCATCGAGGCTCGTGTTGCCCCCGGCACCACAATCTATTCGGATGGATGGGCAGCATACAGACAGCTGTTGACTCATGGATACCAACACGATGTTGTAATACACGAGGAGAATTTCGTCGATCCGATAACGGGGGTTCATATAAATGGGGTGGAAGCATACTGGTCACGGGCAAAGCAAAAGTTAAAGGCCGTTTATGGAAGCAGGCTAGCTTTCATCCCATCATACTTAGACGAGTTCATGTGGCGGGAGCGATATGGCCACCACACAGCAGAATCATTCCATAACATGTTGGAACATATAGCAGAGCACTATATGTAACCATAATGTAACATAACATTTTCACAAAACATTTTCTTAGCTTGACGTTTCATGCACTTTCCGACTTCTCTGTGATTTTATAGCTTAAATTCTTATCAATGGATGTCTTAAATTGACAATGCTGTCTGCTGTCTTTAAATATGAATGAATAAATCGCTTTAATTTTCAATTAAAAATTAGTGTTGGTGACACCAACTACCCATTGTCATATAAGAAACTCATTTTGCCACCAGCAAGAGAAGTTTCCAAAAAGTTCTTCATTCTTGAACCTCTTATGATCTAATTGTAGTAATTAATGTTCCTTAATTATATCTGTATATTCAATGCCATACGAATGGTACATACACATGTGAGAAAAACTGTGACTTGTGTAAGACCCCCCGATTGAATATGTTTGCGTAAATATTGATATTGTGGGTTTTAGAGGACGGTAAATATCTCCACCCAGACCGTAAGGGTTAGATTTCTCTGAGAGCCTAAAGTCTAGGAGGGAGTTTTCTTACGAACCAAAGTCTGAGAATTCACACAAGTCTAACAGTGAGAGTTTATTCTAACAAAGTTCATCAGAATTTCAAGTCCTTTATTATAAAGTGGAATGGGAAGATACATACAGTCCTCTACTTGTAGATAGTGTAAATATATATATATCGTCGATTGGTTTTGTTTTGTTGTTGAAGTGATTTGAGCCTTAGAAATATAAAAGAACCTTAATAAGAGCCTACCAACCTATTTCGATTAATCTATGTGGAACAGTTCTTCAAACGGAATAAAAATAAGCGCAACTTAATTTTTAACAACACATGAATACATCGAAGGTTAATATTCTGTCTTGATATTGGCTAGAACTTAATACAAATAGCATCAGTCTTAGTTCCCGAATAAGCGTCCCTCCCAGTTATATTTTTTCGCAAAAATTTCCAACCTCCCCCCGCTTCTTCACAGAAGTTGTGAGTGTAGCCATGAATTTTTCAATTTGGCCAACCCCTAAACTTTTATAACGCTGGCCACGCCCCTTCGCTGTGGCTCACTTAGGTAAGTAATGAATGAGATATGTTCCAAAAAGTAACAGCTTGCGGTAATGTTTATTGAGATTTTTGTATTAGTGCTAATTAGTGCATAGTTAGTGCAAACTTCCAGCTCCCCGCTTATTTTCAAACTTCCTTGCTTATTAGGAGCCCCCCGCCTATTCTGAACATAAGAGTAGCAAGGTAGGAACAGGGCCGTCCACGAAGAGATTTAGTGATTCTGGGGTGAAAGAGAAGTATTTACATTATGTGGCCTCCTAGACATTGAGAGTTGTGAGGCCCCTAGGCCTTAACCTCTTAGGGCAACTTATCCCCTACCCCCCTCTTGACGACTCAGGGTATAAAAGAATCTTTGTAAAGGTAACACAGATTTTAGACGAAATACACGTTGTCTTTAGAAGACAATCATCATTCAGCTAGAGCCTCAATTTTCTTAATTACCTGTTCCCGAAATTGAGCCAGAGATTTTCTTAGACCTTGCGTATCTATTAATAAAATAAACTGGCTAAATTGGGTCGCCCTTCCATCTTAGTCGTGTATACTCGAGTTTAAATTCTATTTTGAGCATTTTGGATGTAGTAATGATGCAATATCGATTTTTGGCCTAAGGATGTTGGAGAATTGAGCATTGCAATTTTCTTATGATTTTCTAAAGATTATTCTGGCCATTTGAGCCTCATCTTCTTTTAAATTCTTCTCTTCTAAAACACGTATAAGAAACTGGGGGAGGCAACAGTGAATAGTGAGCTTCTTAAATGGTTAAAGAGCAGATACATGTGTGTTGTGTCTCTTTTCGGAGATGATAAGGAAGATACTGTGAGGAATGAACTTTCCTGATAAAGAATATTTCTATAAGAAAATGTAGTTGGCGTTCCAAAGAGACTCGATCTATGTATATTTTCAATGTAGCAGCCCCAACCCTAACCCTAGTATGTAGAAAAGATGATTTATAATCAGATCGTGCTTCAATTATCCTATGCGGTGGAATGGGCTAAATAAAAACCATCTGTGTCCGCCATCTGATGTCATCTGATGAGAAAAGTCGTCTGTATGAAAGATGCTTTTTGCATAATATTGCTCGCGGGAGAGGCTATACTGAGCCATATTCTTTACCCAGCCCCTACGATTCCTAAAGCTCATTGTTCTGACAATCTCAAACCATGCTGCAAAATGAAGTAAAAATAATGATCGCTCAGCAAACCCCGTGAAGCAGTACTGTCCCCTTTTAATTTGGCAGAGATCTGTTGCAAAGCATGGTCTTAGATATACTTGTATGCTATCTGATGGTGATAGTAAGTTATAAAATCATACTGTAGAGATAGAGGTCTATGGTAGAGATATTTCAATCAGTAAAGAGGAGTGCATAAATCATGTATCAAAAAGGATGGGCACTGCATCAAGAAATTTAAAGGAGCACTGCACAGCTAAAGGGGAGTCAATAGGTGGGACAGGAAAGCTTGTAAATGATCTTAATACTAGATCCAGAACTATTATAGGCATGCAATAAAAGACAATCATGCTGACATAATGAAGCATAAAATATCTGCTATAGTATTTTATCTCACTTCCACAGATAGGACCCCTAGACATGTGCACTGTCCTCCGGGTGAAAAGTCTTGGTGTTTTTGGAAAAAAATTGAAGTAAAGAAAGAAAAACTTGGGCCCCACAAAGATTACAAGACTGTACCAAATGTGATTAGAAAGAAAACAGTTCCCATTTTTTAAAAGCTTACTCTTCTATTAAGAAAGTAATTAGTCAATAGAAACTTCAAATACATACTTTCACTCATCAACAATATAGCTTCAAGTTGACGCTACAATCGCATGCCTGTCAGATGAGAGCATTCATAGAAAGTGCCACTAAGCAATCTATTACTATATTTTCCATTGTTAAATCAATACCATGGCACCTATGCATCATTTTGGAACATTTCTTCTAGATTTGAAATACGGGTATGGATATTACCATGCATACAAATTTTTAGCTTTCTAGCCATTTCTACAGAAAAAGCAGATTTTCGACTAGTCCCCCACCGTTCTAGATTCCCTCACCTCAAGAGCGGTAGATAATGAACCTATTGCTCTATGTTCTGGTGCTGTATACTATGATACTCCACCAACAAATATTATGAGTGGAAAAACTCTTAGACAGGAACCGGCAAATATTAACTACTGCCGTACTTATTTTCTTTCATTTACTCCACATATTTTATATAGATAATATCATTGATTTACTTCAGCATTGCTTAATATGTTACCCTTAATTAATCAATATAACTAATGCATACTTGACCAATAAAAAAAAATTTTATGAGATTATATGATATGATGTGATGAAAGCAAACGGCATCTCTTGAGGCCAGATTTTTTCAGTACAACAATATGATTGATCTAGAAATTAGGAATTATATGGGACCTGATAATCTATTTATATAGTTGTTATCATTACTAATTTGCAAAACAAGTCAAATCGACTACTTCTGAATATCAGCTGTTAACATTCTTACATGATATTCTAACATACTTGGAAATTAATGGTCTCAAAGATTGAAGTGTGATGGCGAGACAAGTGAACATTGTGGAAAAGAAGAAAACATTTGCTACCTTCTTGCGAAAAGAGGTCAACTGGTCATATCACGACCATTGTAACTCGTTGTACTATCAAAAAATCTAGCGCCACACGCAATTCCCAACAAAATATCAAATGACGCTTAATTTAACCTTGATAGGAAATTGCAAGGGAGGGGGGCCACTGAATTTTGACATTACCACTTTAAGCACTTCATTCTTATTCGCTGTGTTACATTTTCTATACTCATTATATTTACAAAAGCACAAATTTTCTCTTTTGTTGTTTTACTTCCAGTCATGATGTTTCAACTCACTGACCCTCTCTATAAAGACCAATTGTTCTATGTTCTATATGAGGAAACATACATAAATGAGAAGTTAGACTACGAGAACGTACGGCAAAGTATTTGTCAAAGAGAAGTGAATAGTTTCAAAGTAAATGTGATAGCTTCTTTAAGAATAAGCTATCCTGATAGCAGTAGCACCATTTTGGAAAAGAAGAAAGCATTTGCTACCTTCTTGCGAGAAGAGTTCAACTGGTCACATCGTATAACATAAGGCTGAATTCAACCTTCACAAGACATTGCGAAGGAGAAAGGCCATTGATGTTTGATATTACCACTTTAAGCACTCCATTGCTGTTCGCTGTGTTACATTCTCTATACTCATTATATTTACAAAAGCACTTAATTTCTCTTGTTTCTTTAATTCCTGTGATGACGTTTCAACTCATTGACCCTCTCTATAAAGACCAATTGTTCTATGTTCTTTATGAGGAAATATACATAAATGAGAAGTTAGACTGCGAGAACGAACGACAAAGTATTCGCCAAAATGTAGTGAATACATATGAAACTTATATGTGCCATTTGCCATTGACCATTTCCGCATCGCGTGACGTCTGCCATTCTTGAAGCAAGGGCTGATACCGAACGCATCGTTCCTAAAGACATTCCTTCTTCATTTTGTGCGCTTTCAGTGCTAGTTATTGCCCCACTAGCACCTTCCAAAGATACTTAAATGTGTAAAGATTGATACGGTGCCTGTTATTTCTTTGTAGTCCGTAAAATCGAGCCGTCTTATTGAGATTTAGAAACCCAATTATAGAGGAATTACTTTATTGCACTTTGTATGAGAATTGCATTTTGCCGACCAAGCTCTTCACGGAACACCCCGCTTCCAATATAAGAGGCTGTCATACCAGCTCACTAGCAGCCTTAAATTGAAGTTCATTTAGTCCTCTTTGAAATGATACGTAGCTTGATAGGATTGTGTTCATAAAAGTACCATCTTTTTTGGTATTTTATTGTCGACCATGCTCTTATCGTCAGAATCTGCATAGCGTCAAAGAGCTTGCGGGAGCGATTCAGTTGTTTTCGGAATGAATAAGGCGTTCGTAGGGGAGGAAGAACAAAAAGGGGGAGAGAAATGCAGAAGGTAGTAAATTGCAACATTTACCTGATGGTGCATTTGTAATTTGGGAGGTAAATCAGTAAGTATTTAGCGTTTTCAGGTAGTCTTAGGATAACTGCATTCGTACCCGAATACTTTGTTATCTGGCACAGAAAGAGTTGGCAATCATTATTGTGGTGAGGCACTCACTTTGCAGGCTTGGTGGTCAGACATTTACATAGCTATGGAGCTATGGGCAACCCATAATGATGAAACATTTTGTGCCCAAAACATGCTCTAATCACAGAAGACATCTGTAGTGTAATAGGACTGCACATCTCATCATTCGTGGTATCTAATCAAGCTATAACCATATGATCATTAACAAATATCACGTGCTAGCCTTGATGCTAATGATTGCTAATTGGTGTTATTCTTTCAGTAGTTTTAAGGGCACTTAGTATTTTTACTTTCTTCTTCTTTACGTCTCTTCATAAATGAAGGTTGGCATCTTTCAAATGTCCTTTCCATTTTTTCCTGTCCTGCGCTTCCTCAAATTTAAAGAAAAAGGCAGGACATGATGTCGTAGAGGCGGAAGGAGAAAAGCTTGCTCCAGAATTAGCGGATCATAAAACTGAAACCATCGAATTAACTGGTGAAACCGGATCACTAGATGAACAATTGGTTAAAGAGTATTCGACAGCTTTCAATGAACCAATTGTAGATTTTAAAAAATATATTCCTGGGTTTCAACAATTAAAAGAATTGGATATAACTGATTTGAAGCCTAAATTGATTGTTTCGAATGGTCATGTGTCGGAAGTGCCTGATGGTACGTTATACACAAGTGATGGATTAATAAAACATTCAAATTCATTCGGACAATTATGTGCTCAATCAGCAGCGGAGCTGTTGTCAAAGCACGACTTAACATTGGGAGTATATAATAAAGTCAGAAAAACAGAAGGCTCATTAATGCAAAGAGCTAGAAATAATGAAGGATTAACGGTTGAAGATTACGTCGCCTTTCTGAGAACCAATGAGATAAATATTAGTCAAGACGTAATGGATAGATACATATCTACAACCATATTACAGCAGAGGAAGAGATAAACACATTAAATAATGTTCTTGAGAATGCCCAAGTGTGCCGGTATGGTATTTATGGAAAGGAAACCGGAGAATCTGGCACTCCTCACTTACAAGGCTTTGTACAGTTTGTCAACAGAAAGCGGCCTAACCAAGTTTCCGTTACTTTGGGGAGCGTTCGCTATCATTGTGAGCGTAGGAGAGGAACAGCCGATGAAGCAGCCAATTACTGCAAAAAAGATGGTGACTATATTGAGTTTGGGAACGTTGTTCGCAATGGTGTTGCCGCGAATCTAAAGATGCCAGAAATGGTTGAACAAGTGCTGTCTGGTCAATCTACGGAAGTAATGCTGCAGAACTATGGGAATCAATACGTATTGCATAAGCGTAAGATTGAAGAAGTGGCCCATGATATTATGAAGCAGAACGCTAAGAAAAAGGTGGAGGACATGTTTACATGTGCTAAATTGAGACCATGGCAAGAGGCACTGGAGCTGTACCTTAATGGAGAAGTTGATAGCCGATCAGTAATCTGGATGTGGGACATTGCTGGTAACGTTGGCAAGAGCTGGTTCGCTAGATACTGTGCTGTCAAACATGGAGCATTTGTCGTTGGGAACGGTAAGTCCGCTGATATAAAGTATGCCTATGGTGGTGAACGCATCGTTATCTTCGATTTTAGCCGTACTCAGATTGATAAAAAAAACTATCAAGTCGTTGAAGATTTAAAGAATGGCCGCTATTTCTCAACCAAATATGTATCAGAAATGCGTGTATATGCTCCTCCTCATGTTATCTGTTTTGCCAACAGCGAGCCCTAGTATTCAGCACTTTCTGTGGACCGGTGGTGTGTTATCAACATTGCAGAGGACAATGTGGATGCTTGTTTCGGTGCGCTACTCGTTATTGCCGATACCACGGGTCAAGTTATACAAGAAGTACCGGAAAGTGATGTCAATTATTATGGCAGCCCTATGGGAAGAGTGGAGGGACAGGAGGAGCCATCAGAGGAGGATTACCAGTCCCAGGAGTTATTATCGCCAAGCTACATTGAACCCGGCCAGCGTTATGCCCCTGCAGACTCAGATGCTATACGGCCACTCTGCTCACCTCATTTGCTACTTGGACCGCCATTCGAAGTCACAAGCGGAGAACTTAATTGCTTGGGGGGAGAGAGCCCCCCTGGCGATGGACCTCTTTGTTTAATTACTGGTAGTGATAATAGTGGTAATATTGATGTATTCTATGATGTACTCAATCTGAAGTGAAATAATGTCTCTATCTTGTGTCTATCTGAGGGTGTAGGGGAGAGTTAGGGTTAAGGGGAGGGTTAGGGTGTAGGGGAGGGTTAGGGTGTAGGGGAGGGTTAGGGGCGGGTTAGGGCAGTTGTTAGTGATAGTCAAATAAAGACAACATAATGTCAATCAGATATCAGCTCATAATAATCAAGTCCATGGTAATAAAAGTCTACAATGCAAGATCAGGAAACCAAGGTTTATAGTCACTAGCAGTTATTGCTTGCTTGTGTGCATTACACATAATCTTGATACCCATCTTCATCTTATATGTGACCCTGTATCTAGCTGAGGGCTGCATCTCACTTTCTGCTAGTGTCCAGAATGCATGTGGCACTGGTCGTGTATAGAAAGCTCCTCGTGGGTACCTCGGTACTCCATTGTATCCGTAATGTGGTGTTGCTGCATTGCTCCATGTTTGAAATCTGCCTACATGGTATAATGACTCCAAGGATAGTTATCGATCATACTAGGGCTATGGTATCTCAATCTAAGAAAGCTCTGTATGATATTTTGTTTGATCATTGTTTAACGATGGTGACCACTAAAATTGATGAGTATGAAAGAATTAATCAAAACTATGCAAACCATGGACTCTATCTTATTGAACCACAAGATATGGAGGCAAGAAAGTTAATAAGAATGAGAGATAATCGTACGGTAATTACAGCTCAAAATATTGTACACCTCAAAGATCCAATTGAACTAATTGTGTATTCATTAGTGACGACTATGGTCTCTAATTGTGCAATAAAATCAAATTCTGCAGATATGGTCGTATCATCTTATAAAATGAATTTTGGAACTAGTTTTACAATAACTGACGTAATTAGGAATGTTTTAGCTGAATTAAAACCAGTGGCGTTATCATCACTAACTTCCACAGTTATAGCATATATCGCGAGGGGCGCGAGGATGTCTGTATTGTACACTATGATCGACAATACATTGCAGATTGAAGATATCGTTGCTGCTGCGATGATATATGCTTATGTGCCACGGGAAGCTATGACTGATGAGAGTTTTGCTATGACTGTTGCTATACTTGGAGCATTTTTTCTTCAAGACACTTGGAAGCAGTATTTGAATCGAACAGCGTTCGTAATGGGCCGCATAAATGCAACGATTAGACAAGCAGCGAAAATACGTGTCAATCCTTCAGTTCCGAATTTAATCGTACAAGATACACCTGATTTCATATTACCTTTGAACGCAAGAGATTTTTCAGGTGAAAACCTGGCGACTGTAAATGTTGGGCAACGAATCCGATATTATGGCATAGATATACGTGGTGAGCAATTCGCAGCAATTTTTCGTTTGCCACATTCACCCGGCACACTGATGACACTTATAGATCAAATCGCTTCGAGTCTACCAGCTAACGCTTGGAACGTCATAAATTTTGACATGTTTCCACAATTGATGTGTGTTACTTCGAAGCAGTTGCTATCATTTGTAACAATAAATTTAGAATTTGCACCAAAATTTATAACAACACAGTGTGCTAGAGTATATGACCAAGTCACAAAATCGTTAGTAGCTGTAGCACACAGAGCTGCTACTTATCATGTGTCTTCACCTAATTTGACGAGCTCCGAGAGAATGGAAGTAGCTAGTCAAAACATTGAGGTATTTGAAAAGATGTTGTGTGAAGATTATTACAAACTTTTCAAATTAATCACTGATCGTTTCAAGGAGATCTACACTAAAATATCACTGTTAAGAGTCTTATTTGCATTCGCAGACACTACTCGAGTTACAATTCATGCAGATAGTTTAATAACCAGACTATCGACTATTATGATGGTTAGTCCATGGGAATTTGGTGTAATTGATCATGTGTTCATACAATCGAATTGCAGATATTCAAATACAGATTATGAACAAAATTTCATCGACACACCATATATTGCAATCCCATCACCTGGTTCAACAATGGAGAGGCCTGTATTTGAAGCTATGAGTGTAGCAGCTCAAACTCAAGCAATAAAAGAGGGTGTTTACGTCATCGGTAGGTATCAAGTAAGGCATGAGTTTTCAAATGATATCTTGAAATCAGTGATTGAGACAAATAATCTAATATATGATCAAGAATCTGGAAGAGAACAAGAAGGAAAAGCTTAAAACTGGATTTGTGAAAGTTTCTGGTCCAGATAGAATCTGGATTCCACCCTTCGCAGAAGCTGATGTCCCAGTGACAGGCCCTTCATGGGGCAAAGATGCTGTGATTGAACCCCTTAGTGTAGCAGTGAAAGGAAACCTTACAGTAGCCAGTACACTTGTGGGTACAACCTCACACTCTTATTTTGTCCCTGTAGCCAACCAAACAGCAAAGGGTGTATGGCTAAAGCCTAGAACACGACTTGGAGTTATCAGAGAGGGAAAGTTGATGCAGATGGGAAAACAGTTGGAGCTCATAAAAGAAAACAACTCAGTTGTAGTGTGTTGTAGCCTTAGTGTTGAATCTCAGAAAATGCCAGAAATGGAAGCTGTGAGCATGACACACAAGCAAGAGCTGCAGTCACTCCCTATGTTTCATCGAAACAAAGCAGTTTTTGCCTTCAGCAAGGAAGACCTTGGCTGTACATCAACAGTATATCATAGGATATTTACGAAAGATGATATACCCGTCACAGAAAGATATCGAAGGATTCCTCCGAACCAATATCAAGAGGTTCGACAGCACTTACAAGAGCTGCTAGAGAAAGGAGTGATTTGCCCTAGCGAGATTAGTTATGCATCACCCATTGTCCTTGTGCGGAAAAGTCTGGTGGCCTAAGGATGTGTGTTGATTACCGTAGACTTAATCAGTAGACCAAACGGGATCAGTATCCTTTACCCAGGATAGAAGTGTAATTGGAGACATTACAAGGTGCAAAGTACTTTCAACCATTGACCTGGCATCTGCCTATAACCAGGTAGAGGTGACTCACCAGGAACGGCACAAGACTACATTCACCACGCCTATGGGATTATTTGAGTACAATCGAATGCCCTTTGGACTACAAAATGCGCCAGCAACATTCCAGAGGTTGATGCAAGGAGTCTTTCGTGAGGATATTTTACAGACAATGATGGTCTACCTAGATGACATTATAGTATTCTCATCAACAATTGAAGAGCATTTAGAGCGTCTGGAAAGAGTATTCAGAAAATTACAACAGCATGGACTGAAGATCGAACCATCAAAATGTCCGCTCTTCCAGGATCAAGTATCGTACCTGAGGCATGTGGTAACAGCTGATGGAGTCGCCACAGATCCTGAGAAGACGAAAGTAGTCAGAGAATGGTTTATCCATTATGTAGTTGTCCATAACATTTTCATAAGGTTATTTACTTGCCCAAGGGTACCGCACTCGTAACATAATACCTAAATTCGATATTTGTTGACAGCTATGTTGTTGTTGCTTTGCTTATGCTCAAAGGAGCTACGACGTACTTCCGTTCGGTATCTTTCGTAAAACAATCACGTATGCAGGAGCTAGTTTTAAGTTGGAATTCTTCTTAACTGGTGACTGGAAATTTCTTGCTACAGTTTGTGGCATAGGACCAACAAATCAAAATATTGCTTGCATTTGGTGTCTTTGTCCCAGAGTAGTAAGACATGATGTCTCCAGGGAATGGCCTCTAAGTGACAAGGAAACAAAAGTATCAGGGACTATTGATTCTATAAAGAAAGACTCTATAAGCAAGAAAAACAATTGCCAACATGTACCTCTTTTTGAATTCATTCCAATGGACCATGTAATAATAGACACATTACACCTATTCCTTCGTATACCGGATGTACTATTAGACAACCTTATTTTGGCACTTAAGACTTCAGATGCTATTGATAAGAGAGTTGCTTTTGCTACTTTTGACATTGCTAATCACAAGTACATGCACCGTTTCTTGAAGTACTGAAGTTCACTTACCATTCCATTTACTTTTTGATATCAGTAAGGACACAAAAAACTTCTGTATCGCACTTTAACAGGGCCTGAGAAATTACTTATTTTTAAGACTATTAGTGTAAACTAGTTACTTCATGGCTTCAAAGATGCAGCACTTTTACAAAGTGTTTTCATAAGGTTCCTGGATTTTTGTTTCAGAATGAAAGAAACATTCCCATCCATTGAAGTTGTTGATACAATTAAGGAAGAAGTCAAAGAATGGATCAGAGACTTTTTAACACCATACATGCATGCATTTCATTGTCACGTACCTCCGTTTTTGAATCTATACAAAAACATATCATATTTCAATCAGCAGGGTCTTGAGAAGTATAATGACCAAGCATCAAAAGACTACTTTCAATCCTCATATCATAGAGATTTAGAGGCACTAAAGCAATGGTTTTAAAAAAAAAAGAGAATACAATATTTGGAAGCAAAAGGAGCTGAGCGATTAACAGGGAGTTATCAGTGCAACAACTGCAAATGTAAAGGACACTCAATAAAAACATGCACAAAACAATGCAGCTCATGCACTGAGAAGGTTTGTTGTGCCCATCTTGTCAAAAAGAACTACAGATGGATGAGGAAATGCATGATTCCACAATGTGATTGAGATATACATTTTTGTTTTAGAAGCAACTTGACTAAGGACATGAGTAGAAATGATGAAAAACATACAGCTAAATGCTGTAATGTTCCCAGCCTGTGATTGGTTCGTCCTTGTTGCTGGATATAAATGAAGGTAAAGATAAAATTTTTTTATGACTCTTAAACTGCATACTAGATTTGTCACCACCTTGCATTATAACCAGTCACAGGGTAGGTAAATTACAGCATTCAACTGCCTGTATTGTAAAACTCTTAGCATCAGTCTTTTTTAGAACTCATTTGGGAAAAAGCCTAGCATTTCCAACTGACCTGCCAATGCTGATAACCATTTATGCATCCTGCTCAAATTTGTATGGCAAAAATCAATGACCAACGTTAACAAAGTCATTTACTT
>WIPJ01012084.1:39816-50399 GCA_018155075.1 Cassiopea andromeda | reverse complement strand
AAACCTCTACACATTTCTAGGAAGATTTTAGTAGCTTCGCCATAATCTTACTCAAGCTCTTCTTCACAAGGAAAAACTGTGCTGCAAAACCTTCGAAATTGATCCGCCATACTGTTTACATTTAGACTTTGATTACCGCGCTAGTCCTTAGGCCTCCAAACGTAGCCGTAGTATCTCACGTAGTGTATCGGAAACTCTCTATTAAAGGCACTCATCCCTATCTCAAGGCTAGCAATAAGCTTTGTCAATCGCTGCAACTTTTTACTGGACGCCATTTTGTATCCTTGCAAATATGTACTATGTACTATGCGTGAACAAATGCGCAATCACAGAAATATCAGACTTAGCTTCCACACAATTGGCAGTAACGACCACAGGTAAGTTTCATATGAGTTTCAAAGTAAACGTGATAGCATCTATAAGAATAAGCTATCCTGATAGCAGTCGCGCAACCTTGGAAAATAAGAAAGCATTTGCTACCTTCTTGCGAGAAGAGTTCCACTGGCCATATTGTCAAGATCCCAACTCGGTTTACTATCTATACATCGAGCGTCGCACGAATTTCCAGAAAGGATAAGGGGTGCAAACCGCCCAAAAAACAGAGTGGTAGGCTTCCAGAATCAAGCGCAAGGGATAACGTTCGTTTTCTCCGGAACCTTAAGTTTATAGGAGAACGGAATCTAAATACTAATGTAAGGGCCTGCTGCAATGGAGTGTGAACTGCATCAGGTTAGCACAACTACTTTGTCTAGAATTTATTATGCTACATCTTCCCCTATTTTTTCAGCTCTTGAACTTCTTAAATTACAGGATTATTTCAACCAAAGTTGTTATCTTGTGTCAATGAGCCTGTAAATAGAATCTCTCCATCTTGTTTCCATGGTTCTTTTAATTTGTTTTCAAATGTTCACCAACATCATACCAGGCAGGCCTATAGAAGTGACATCTTTTTAATGTGCAAATTCACACTACAGTATGGTTTGAAATCTGTCAGATATGCTGGTGCACAGTCTTGGAATAGCATCCATACTCAAGATTAAACAAGTAGTTTCTATAACAACATTCCCTCGACAGGTTAAACACTGTATTTGCTTTCCATCAATCATCAGTCAGAAAGCCTGGATAATATATATCTTAAGAACATAGTTCTTTTTTGAATAAGGGGGTGCTCTCTCCTAGATTAATCTATGTATTGAGAGAGCCCCTCCAGTAAGAAATGCCCTACATACAATTCTCTGCATTGCTTTGTGTTGTCTTTGCAAAACCTTTTACTTCTAACTTTCTATCTTTCTTTACTTAATATACATTTTTCAATTCATATAATGAACTTGTATGTAATGGAAATTTAAAGTTACAAAGAACTGAAGAACTGAATTCCTAATGTTTACAGTAGTTACTAATTTCTTTTACGTCGTGTAGTCATTACGTAATGCCTTGTCCTGTGCAATTTCTAGTGCTATTTAGTCCAGCCATTGCCAACAACACTAAAGGTTTGATCGCCATCTTCTGCTTCAAGTAATAGCATAGACCAACATTCTGTGACACATAGCCCTATTGGACTTCCGTAGAAGTGTTTTATTCAATTGAAAATATTACAACCCCACCGTAACATATATCTTGATCAATTTGACACCACCGTTGTAAGCATGGGAACATTCCGACTTAGATTTGGCAACTTTGTGAAATGACTAAGTTGAGATACCTACTCACTTTATGCAGCTGGTACTGATAACGGATTACTAGTAAATATAAATAGAAAAGCGAACAATGAATTTGATGGTACATCATACAATTGCCAGCAGTAAATCATATAAGGCTGAATTTAACCTTGACAAGAAATTGCCACGGAGGAAGACCATCGATGTTTGATATTACCACATTAAGCATTTCATTCTTGTTCGCTGTCTGACATTCTCTATACTCAGTATAATTAGAAAAGCAATTAATTTCTCTTGTGTTTCTTTAATTCCTGTGATGACATTTCAACTCATTGACCCTCTCTATAAAGACCCATTTTTTATGTTCTTTATGAGGAAATATACATAAATGAGAAGATAGACTACGAGAACGTATGATCAAGGGCGGATCTAGGGTGAGTTCTAAGAGTTCTAGAACTCAGTCAGAAGTTCTGAGTCATAAGAAAAAAATCAATATAGAATTCTTTCTTGTTTCAGGGAAAATATAATGAGCTGCACCTTTTTATTGTGTGTGTATGCTTTCTAAAATTTGCACATAAAAAGTCATATACCTCTCGCTTCAGCGACCAGGCTAAATGCCCTCGGAAAAATATTGTTAATTCTACTCGCTGTGCTCAGTGGCCGATAATTGCTTCCTCTTTCTCGAATCCTGTCGGTTTAGAATTCTGCGAAACTGTGTTCGGAACTGAAACATATGTGTTCTCGATTGTGTTTGGAACTTAGACATCTCTATTGTAATCATGTTTAGAACTTACACCTATGGTTCACAAGGGACTGATATCTTTTGTTCTCAGTGTTTAGAACCGCGACATACGGGATTCAAATTGTGTTTAGAACTAAGACATATGTGCTCGCCTGAAAACGAGGGCAAAGGTGCAAGTAATAATTTTCGCTGACTTTTACCAAATGGACGAAACGGATGCGAGAGCTACAATCCTTGACCTCTCAGAGTTTTCAGAAGCATCGCATAGGTTTTTTGACATAAAATAGTCCTTGAAAGTCAAGTATTCGAGAATCATTGAATCGTTTATTCCTTGTAGGCCTAATCTCCGCAAGTATGAAGTAGGCTCGCTACGCCTCCCAAACAGTTTTGCTGACGAAAGTTTTGAAGCATACTGGTAAGATTCAGTGCAATCCAGCATTTGGTTGTTAGCATATTTTATGGGTTGACTTAATATTTCAGAAATTTAACTTCATAAGGGTCTGTTCTCCCTGAAGCTCGAATAAATTAAACAAGGGAGCTTTCCCCTGAGCCCCTCGGACCACAAAGCTGCTTCTGTCTAATCGCTCGTCAGGAACTCACTCAACATTTTGTCTAGATCCACCCCTGCGTATGATAAAGTATTAGCCAAAGTGAAGTGAATAGTTTCAAAGTAAATGTGATAGCTTCTTTAAGAATAAGCTATCCTATAAGCCTGGGGTCTCCAAACTTTTTCGCCCGAGGGCCGCATCCGCTAGTAAACAGCAGGTAGGGCGCCGAGAACACAATCGAGGTCCAAATAGAAAAGAAGTACAAAAGCAATGTAGTTTTCAATTATTTATTTAATATTATTTTATTCAGTTACTACTCAATATAACTTTATAACTTGCAAGCAAGCAGTTGATTTAGGCAGGATACGAGTAAATTTCTCTACTTTCTTCCGTAGACAAGTAAGTCTCCGCGGGCCGGATGAAAAGGTCTCGCGGGCCGTAGTCTGGATACCCCTGCTATAAGCAGTCGCACCATTTTGGAAAATAAGAAAGCATTTGCTGCCTTCTTGCGAGAAGAGTTCCACTGGCCATATTGTCAAGATCCCAACCCGGTTCACTATCTATACATCGAGCGTCGCACAATTTTCCAGACAGGGTATGGGGTGCACACCGGCCAAAACACAGAGTGGTAGGCCTCCAGCATTAAGTGCAAGGGATAAAGTTCGTTTTCTCCGGAACAGTAAGTCTATAGGAGAACAGAATCTAAATGCTAATGTAAGGCTTGCTGCAATGGAGTGTGAACTGCATCAGGTTAGCACAACGTCTTTGTCTATAATTTTCAACCAATCTGGATGTAAATATATGCTTCATATACATTCCTTTGCACTATCCGTATTATGACGGATATACATTCATTTGCACTATCCGTATTATACACGGGGACATTTTGCAAGTCAAACAACTATGCAGTATATCCAGTACATCATAATGATATACTTGCATGATTTTCATATCTTCTGTTGGCATAATGAAAAACCTTCTACCACTCTATAATGAAGGGGATCTAAAAATCTAGCTACAGCCTCCTTGTGGCAGGTCCTGGGCCTCTAGTGGAAACACTAGAGTGGCTAATATAGCAATGGTATCTTTCATTATGGAATCTGGAACAAGCGTATTGATAAGTTGAACGATGTAAATCAGACCTTGACCGCTGAGGATCTAGGTACTTCATCTGGTAAGGAGATAGAAAATCGTGAGCCTCTTCAAATTGTCAGCAGGTCAAATCCTCAAGTCAAATTTAAAAAGCAAGAATTACAAATTGCAGCTTGGAATGTAAGAGGGCTGCGTGCATGGGCGTAGGAGGACGTCAAACTTAGGGGGTGCTGTATAATTTCAGCCCGAAATATCAAATAGAACTGGAGAGCGGGCAGAAAAGTTGCCCGAGTGAAACAGATTTCTGCCCAACTTGGGGGAGCTGCAGTCCCCCTGCCCTCCCATCTTGAACGCTTATGCCTGCGCGAGACATTGGTATACAGCACATTCTCTGTGATGAGTTGGACAGGTTGAATATTGATATAATAGGACCTGCAGGCCTTTCTTCTACCAAATGAAAGTGAATACCTACTTAGGCCAAACAAAAGAAATGCAATTTGTAAAATGATTACATCTCCATGCAAGAAAATTGTTGCTTTAAGGACGCGATTCAGCATGACTGTATGATGTTGCGAGAAGTAATGGTGTCAGAGGTTTTGTGCATAAAACCTGGGACGGTCGAGAAGAGGGATGCATAGAACAGTATTACAGAGACTCTGTTCAAACTACAGAGCCCCAAATTCGATGTTTCCCCAAGGGCTGTAAGAGAGCGATTTTCGCATTTGCTTTCTAAGCGGAAGGCTAAAAATCGGAAAGAGGAGGCTGTTAGTGGCATTTCCCCAGAGCCAACAGAGGCAGATATATTACTTAATGAGCTCCTTGAAATATTTGGCACTGCTGACCTAGAACACAAGGCAGCTACTGAAGAGCTGAAACAAAATCAAGCTGCTGACATTGCTAAGGCACAAGCAATAAGGCAGCAGTCTGTAGAGACATTAGGAGAAAGTAGGAAGAGAAGGCTTGGGGAGGAAGGAGGAAAGGTGCCAAAGAAAAGAAATGAGGAGACATATTCACTTTTAAAAGAGAAAATGGACCGTAGATACAAAAATAAAAATAGAAGAACTCCAGTTGAGAAAGAAGGAGTTAGAGGGAAAAAGTTAAATACAGGGATCAGATATTGGAGGAGAAGAGAAAAAATTTGATGAAAAAGATGTGTGCTTGATGTTTGGAGAAATAAAGCAGCAACCAAGGCAACAACATGACTTGCTTATGGGAGTTATTGCCAAACAAGAACAGCATGCCCAAGTTCTAGCCCATTTTGGGAGGAGATGAAGAGAAGTAAATAAATTTTTCATTTTCACATACATGCTTTTCATAGAAGAGTGGTTTATAACAAACTGGTACTCAGCTGCTTAAGATATTAAGAAAGTTCAGTACTGGATTTTTGAAACTTAAGAAAAATTTTATAGTATTTATCTTCATTTCAAGCTTATATGAAACTTTTATCACTTTCCATTAATATTCATGTGCAAAATTCTTTCGAAAGTAAACTTTTTCTTAGGACAATCTGAAAAAAGTTTTTGATACTGGATCGTGAAAAAGTGTTGATACTGGAATTGTCATATATTATTTCATACAGGTTCTTATTGATTCTCCAACCATCAATTAATATATAAATTGTATTGTACTATTACTATATCCTACATACTATCATGGAACGGCAATAAGAGTCTCTCGCATTTTAAATGGCGAGTAGCCGCAGCATTTACATTAAAAAGCACGGAAGAACTTGTCTTCACGAATAGTGATGGCAAAAAATTAGACAATATGAGGTAAGTTTCGTATTACTTGCATGGTTCTCTTTCAACATTCCCTTAGACAAATACTCTACTTTAGTTTCATTCCACAATAACTAGAAATGCAATAAACGAAAGACACGCCATTATGATAGTAAGTTGTATAACACGTTACTCACATGAGCAGACCAAGAGGTGAATGTTTTGTTTTCCTTGCTTTTCCCCAGCATTATACGCAGCCCAGATAGCCCCATGCGGTTTAATTTGAGGGAAAGACTCAAAAGAGGGGGTTCACTCAAGTCAATACGGTATTTTATTGTACCGCAGAATGTCTTGAAGTTTTAATTTCACACACATCCACTACAATACACCACAATTTATCTTTCACTTTCTCCACACGCACAGTGTGTTTCCTACCATTCTATTATGTCTGCTTCTCTTTATAGATCAAAGACGAGTTTGTATGTCAAAGTCTTGAATAGGCAACGTTATAGCTAGAGGACGAGGAGAACACAAACAAAGAAAAAACTCAACAACAAAAACAATAGAGAAAAAGGGCACACAACTGTATATATGTATTTCAATTAGTTATGTAGTATAAGTATGTCATTTATATTATTATGCATAGAGCTATGGCGGACAGTCGTCTATTGCACATGCACTAGTTTAACTGCTTATCTCTTGGCTTACAAGAAACTTAACGATTCCAGACTTTATAGATGGTAATTTATTTGGCGTAAGGAGATATGTTTCATTTACGTTTCTTATGGTTTATGCTATTTTATGTCGTTTGCTGCTATTGTAGAAAAGATTTTACAGCATTAGGCCGGCATAATACGCAAAAAGAATGCCTGTCAACTCTGGACCCAACACCACAATAAATACCACATTGCCAAATGACAAGGATCCGGCAGATGTTGTGGAACTGATTAAGTGCTGTTGTGGAAAAGCATGCAAAGGGGTAAAGGGCCTGAAAATGCACCAAACGCGTTGTAGAGTTTTAGAGGGCCTATATGACAATCCGTTAGGATGCGAACATTCAAATTCTGATACAACCAGCTTGAACCTCCCAAACATGCACCTTTACCTTCTCAATGGGCATCAATGGAAGTGGATAATGAACCAGCTGTCTCTAATTTTCAGCAGAATCCACTCGAGGAGCTGAAAGATGCACTTTCAATGGCCAACAAGCATGTTGCACCATTGGAAAATTTCCTAAAGATACAAAGTTTTGAGTGACGAGGAGATTAAAAACTACACAGGTTTGGAAAGGGCAAAATATGATGCAGTGAAGGAGATTATTGATCATTTCAAGCCATTAAATTATTGGACTGGAAAAGCTGTTACTAGTATTAGTAGCTCTGACCAACTCTTAATGTTCTTAATGAGGTTAAAGCTGGATCTTCCTTATTTTGACTTTGCACGAAGGTATTCAGTCAGCGAAACAACAATTCAAAACATTTTCCTATCGTACCTACACGTGTTTCACGAGATCTTTTTTACTGGTTGCATGGATAAAATGCCCTCAATAGAGAAAAACAAATCTGCCATGCTTGAATCATTTGCAGACATACCAAACTGCAGAGCAATGATAGACTGCACAGAGTTTTATATGCATACTCCAAGAAAGGACCTGGAAGCAGCAGCTGTAAGCTATAGCAATTACAAGCATAGACTCACTGCAAAGTATTTGATAGCTGTGGCCCCTAATGGAACGATCACTTTTGTAAGTGATGGCTATCCAGGCAGCACAAGTGACAAAGTAGTTACAGATTAGTCCCAAGTCATATTAAATTTGCAGGTAGGGCTTTCATTCATTTTTTGAAGTCTTTTGGTAAGATTGCTGACTACATACATACATACTTACATGTTGTAGTTGCCATAGCAGGTCAATAACTGGCAGCAGGAAACTGATGTGGACCTGCTGTACTACACTAAATTAAAATGCTAAGAGAAAATTTGCATACAGCATAATCTTAGTATACTGATTTCCAAGGCATCTGGCACATTTCATGCACCAAACTATGGACTGTTGTGACATTCATGAAAATATTGTGCATTATGATCAATTGTGTCTTATCAGATTCATTTTATTCAAATTACACTGTAGACTCTAATTAAACTAGCTTTTTCTGCTTAAACTGATAGGTTGGTTACAACTATTTAAAGATAATCAAGGTCCTCAATAAGAATAAATGTAGATTTGTTAAAGGAAACTTGATCAATTGCTGCAGATAAAAAAGCTAGCTGTTATTTAAATTTTAATAATTCCCTAACTTTTTAATGTTCAGTAAACTGTTCCATCCTATTGCTGACTAAAGATATGAAATTCTCACAAAGAATATTAGTTCCATCAAAATTATTAATTATATCAATATTATTATATCAATCAATTATATCAATATCATTAATACTGTAAATTTTTCCTTTCTTTTGACAGGCTGGCGACCTTATATTGGCTGACAAGGGCTTCATGATTCATGACCTTATACCACAAGGCGTTTCTTTAAATTTTCCACCATTTCTTTCTGGAAAGACTCAATTATCCAACGAAGAAGCCATATTGTGTAAAAAAAATAGCCAGTCAGCGTATACATGTGGAGAGGGCAATAGAAAGATTGAGAAACTATAAGATACTCATTTGATTTCAGGAAAAATGAGACCTTTTTGTGACAAACTTGTACAATCTTGTGCTGCTTTGGTTAATTTTCAGACACCAATAATCAGTGGTGTTTTTGATAAATATAGTGTTGCTGTTTCCAAGTTGGCTTAAAAAGTACCTTTGGGTGCCTTGCTGCTAGGAGGGGGGAATTACTTTGAAGATTTATTTAGCAGAATGGTACACAATAGAAAGTGAAAGTTATTGGAAGCTAGTTTGTATTGTCTCAGCAAATTTCAGCAGCAATTATATTTTACTAATGCTCAATAAACAGGTGAAAAATTTCCCATGATGATGTGACAAACCAAAATTTACAAAAATTAATTAGTATTAATTAGTTGGGGCAGTAATAAGGCACCCAAGTGTAGACTATTGAATGCATTGTGGTAGAAATTCATTTGCATAAAAGTCTTTTAATTTTGGAATGTTAGTCTCAGCCCATGATGTGCTTTGACTAACATACATAGCTTTCACTTCCTTTGTTGTCCAAATGACAAAATGTGCCCAAGTGGCATTTGAAGATATCATTTCTCCTTGGACCTGGTGCCAGTAATTATGATTTTCATTTAGAGTCCTATCACGTTTTAGGTAGAAGTTGCTGGTCTTTTTGTTTTCAACCTCTTCTTTCATGATCTCTGCAATGGTATGATTACCATGTTTCCAAGGACACTTGATTTCCAAAACACCAACATTGATGGATACAATGCCTCTTGTATATATATTAATCCATCTGGGGAACAACCAAGAAAACCACAGGGAAGTAATACTACATCAACAGGTTTAACAATATTACCTGTTAGTTTTATGTAATCCTGAACAGCCTTAAATTTATGCATTTGCCCCCACATTATTGGATCTATGCGAGCCAATGAATATTCACCTTTTAGGATTTTAAACAGAGAAGGTGGATATGGCTTATTGTTTGAAACATGTCGGTCATATGCTGCAAGAACCAGCCCAAAATTGCTTCCTGTCAGGCAAAGATATCTGTGTTTTCCCCATAAATTTGACTTACGCTGTTCATTGCTGTTTTCAGCCAGCCAAGCAATCTGATCTTTTGAAACTGAACAGTTCTCGAAAAACTTGTCTTGACTTTCCTTGAATAGTTCAAGTAGCTCATCAATTTGAACTCGCTCATACAAAAATCTTTCACCTTGGACTTCACTTGGGGGCTCTGGGCCAATAAACCATTGCATAGGGCAGGCAGCTGATGCACTGAGCTTCTCAAATAGAATTTTTTTGTCTGACTCCTCCACGTTTCTAGAAATTCCTTTGAAGTGTGGCCTTTGGTGAGGAAACAAGTCAGATATTGTTTTCTCCTCCTGTTTAGCTGCCTTTTTAGGACGAGCGATCCAAGAATTTGGCAGGTCTGTTTTTGAAAACCCCTTCTTATTTACATAAACAGATGCTGCTGCCATATGGCTACAAATCCATTTACCACGGGGACATAGACAAGTCACTTGCTTGATCCCGCCACATCCGTCAATCCTCATGGACACACTGTAACTTTTGTCCTTCATCGAAGCTCTTACTTTTGCATTCACTGTTAAGTCGTCAATTCATAAATCCAAAACAAAATCCGACTTAAATTTTAACTCTCCTTTTCTGACGGTATTGATATCATCCTGAAAATAATCTAATATTCCGGCTAACGTAATGACTTCAGTGTCCATTCTTTTCCCTTAACTGTCGAAATGGGATATAGGCCCCTCTCGAAACAAACCAATTTACGAACAATCTTACCAAACCTTTTGATTAACTAAGCGATAAACATTAATTATTTAAGTTAGTACGAGAAATGAAGGAATTTTACGACTAAACGCGAGATTCTTCAGGTTAAAAAGTGTTTCTTTCTTCGATTACAGTGAACTGTCGTATGTAAACAATCAGTTCTGATCGGTTGCTACCACGTCGCTATGGGCCAGAGCAGGTGACCAATAAGGAGCGATTTCCGGTTAGGTAGCCTATAGTTTTAGGGAGAGAGAGTATGTAGAGGTCTGGTAAAGAGCTTAGTTACATGCCAATGTTAGAGTTGAGGTAAGAGAGTGTTGAGTAGACAAGATAGATTTAGGATGAGCTTTGATGAGATGATGTGTTTGTGAGACTATGTAGAGAACTAGAGAACTGGATCGTAGTGGAATCGATATA
>WIPJ01012084.1:4456-36276 GCA_018155075.1 Cassiopea andromeda | reverse complement strand
CACGTTGCACCGCTGGTTAAAGGTAAAAAATTGCACAAAGGAGTGATATGGCATTGCTCTTAACTTTTCTAGCCATGGTGTTTACCATTCCGCGTTTACATACGTTACAAAGCAGATCAACGGATATATTACTAGTGGTAACCACCCCAAAAAAATCAACTTGCCAAAAACAACAAATGCCATTAAGAAAAAGCATCGCGTCAGTCCAAAAAGCCTAAAGTCAATCGACTTTCTAATCTTGACGTTAGCAACGTCATTGTGAAAAACAAGCTTCGTTGCAGAATAGATCTGGTGGCATTTGCGAAATCTGCATTCGAGAAGGGTGATAAAGGACTGTATGAGTTCGTATTGAATAGGGGTGATAAAAAAGTAAATGACTTCCTTCATCTTGTTTGGGAAATGGAGACGGCCAAGGAGAAGCATGAGTGTTGGAAAGATTAGTAGAGTCCAGACACTCCGCGCACGTGTATTAGTTCATCGCCAGTATTAAATGTAGGCGTTTTTATATTGAGTTATTTGAGAAATATAATGATCGAGTTGACACGTGAATAAGATGATTATGTGAAAATAAGTGATTACTCTCCTGATTTATCTTGAAAGAATACAACAAGGGGCAGGCAGCACTAATAAGACAAGAAATTTTATGAGAGCAGCTTACTACCATGTGCATTTACAATGGTCAATGGCTAGAATACGCACTGGAGATTCTAAAAAACATGGAATTGAGAGGGTGCTTTTCGCAGATGCCGTTGTTGCGCTGCTAGCATTAGGTCGAGGCAAGGGTCGTAATATATATATTACTGGCCCCACAAACTGTGGGAAAACATTCATTCTCGATCCATTGAGGGTCATATTCAACACCTTCCTTTCGCCAGCTTGTTGCCCGTATGCATGGCTTGGGGTTGAAGACAAAAAAGTCATTTTTCTAAATGACTTCAGTTGGTCACCCTGCATACTTCCGTGGAGCAATATGCTATTACTGTTGGAAGGCCATGTCGTGCATTTCGCTACACCAAAAACAAGCTACAGTAAACATATTGAATTTTCCTGCGATGCCCCATTGTTTGCCACCGCGAAAGCACCCATACCTATTGTAAAGAGCTCTGTAATAGATTATCGTGAAACTGAAATGATGAATGTCTGGTGGCGATTCTTTCATTTCACGCATCAGTTTAGTTTGCAAGAACAAAAGATCGTGTACCAGTGTGGTCATTGTTTTGCTAAACTATTGTTGACAGATACTTAAGACGAGACACTTAAAAATTTCGCTTTTTGATTGATTGTTAAATCCATGGAAACATACACCTGGATTGCTAGTGTAATGGTAACAGAGCGCAGTTTGGCCATAAGTTACCTTTCTGTTTTTGTCCAGTTGCATTATTATTATAAGTACTCAAAACAGTAACGTGGCTAAAAGAGGTCATAGGCTAACAACAGACTCGACAATAGGAGAAAAGTATGCAGGCTTTACTAACAGTTTAGTAAAATCGATAACAAGGCCATGGTTTAACATTTGCGCATATCAAAATGAATAGAATGGAATTCATTTCTTGGAAAGGGGGTTTCCGTTAAAGGTCCCTGGATTTTTCAAAAGACCTAAACCAGAATTAGTTGTAACTAAGCGAACTTGTAGTATGCCTTCACGTACCCCTTTTTGAATAGTTATAAAGATAAACAGTGTTTCCCTGTTCTATCTTTGAACGAAAATGCAATGGTAGATTGTTATGCTTACTCGTTGGAACATGCTTGTGCTATAAGAATTCAATTCAATAGCATGGT
Organism: Cassiopea andromeda; assembly: GCA_018155075.1. NCBI lineage: Eukaryota > Metazoa > Cnidaria > Scyphozoa > Rhizostomeae > Cassiopeidae > Cassiopea > Cassiopea andromeda. Next base: position 34,497 of record WIPJ01012084.1, on the reverse strand, counting down.
ATTTTGTAGCATTTTCTAGCTACTAAAAACAAGGTAATTGATAGAAAGGATTTATATTCATTTATGTATGTTTGAAGAACCGCTGAGAGGGGGAGCAAAGGGGGTAAGTGCCCCAGGGCCTCATGATCTAGGAGCCACAGTGGCGTAATATCCAGGGGCTTCATAACCTAATACCCGTGGTAGTTTCCCCAGGATTTATTGTTTACAGACCTAAATTTTTCTGCTCGCTTTGCTCTCAAGGGGCCTCGTCCCTCTGTGCCCCGGGGCTTCATCCCTTTGTGCCCCAGGGCCTCACAAGTCTCTCGGCGTCCCCGTATATGTCCATATTGATTTAGTACTTAGTTCTATAACCACCATTCTTAACTATACTCTGTAAGCAATCATTTATTGTCTCTATAGTACGATTCATAATTCATGTATCGCACTGAAACAAAGTATCCAAGAAGCGTTGATTAAATGATTGAACATTCTCCCTAATTATCCTGTCTCAATACCCCTTCTCTTCGACTACGTCTAACACTATGGAATATTTCTCTATAGGATTCAGATCTGGTGACCTTGGTGGTATTTCTACTAGATCAGCTCCAATCTCGTGCAATGCCTCATTTGCTTTTGAACTTCTTTGACTAGGTTCGTTGTCCATAGCAAAAAACAAGTGTTCCTTATTTTTGACCATGGCACAATCCATCAATACTTCCTGTATTGTTCTGTAAACCAACTGGACAAACTAAGATCCAATCAGCTTCTTGTGTTCCTCTGCAATAACGACGCCTCTTGAATGGTATATTAATCCTTGTCCTATTGGGAAATTGCTTGCCGTTGCGGTATTTCACCATCAAGTGCTCTGCGGATATGCCAGGAAGGGTTTCTTAGTCTAGACACCAAGAACAAAATCAGCCAGCCACCAATTATGAGCAGAAAGATAAGGCAAGATTTATCAGAACATTTCAGAAAATGAGAGGTGACAACCCACATGTTAGAGTCATGGATGTCGCGAAAGAGTGTGAAATTAGGAATGTCAGCTACAGAACCCTTGTGCGTACGTTAAATGATGCTGGGTACCGGTGGCTGACTTCTAGAAGAAAAGGCCTACTTGCAACTGGTGACAGAAAGCAGAGGGTGCAATATGCTAGAGCAGCTCTGCGAAACTATGATAGAGATTTCTGGACAGACGACGTTCTTCTCTATCTTGATGGTGTTATTTAGGTACAATCATAGACCTTACCAGGATGCTCTATGTGCATGGGGGAAATTTGGAGAAAAAGTGAGGAAGGTCTGAAAAGCATACCAGTAAAGGTTCAAAGAATCTACCAGGGGATCGTACTTTGCAACTTTGGTGGGATAATATGCCAATTAGAATCTTACCGATTCTTACTTCTATTATCGCTTTTCTCATTCTTTGTTCAATCTATATATTCGATTTAATTGTGACGTTCTTTAATGCATTCTAGAGATTACTCCCTATGTTTCAACTGACACTGAATTTAGCTTGTATTGCAACATATCTTCTAACTTTAAAAGCAATATTGTGTTTCTTCCTGTAGTATCCAGTTCTATTGTATTGAAAAACTTCGGAAATTCAAAGCAATTTAAGTAGACAATCACCAATCAACTACAAGGAGCAGACGTGTCTCCCTCCCCCCCTCAAATTAACACTTTCCATTCAATACATGTAATTTTTATAACTACCATCGAAATTAGCTCTATCAAAAGGCCCAGTTCTTGAAGTTTTGATTCTCAGAACCTCACTATTTTCGAAATAATTTTCAGACAATCTCTCAGGGTGGCCAACAGTGATATGAAACTTTTTTCCAGGATTTTTCAGGGGATTTTCTGCCAAATGTTAGGGGTTTTCCATGGTACGTTTGACTATGTTTTCGAAAAAAATAATTATCCCATATAGAGCTTCTGCCTGTATCCATCCACCTTTCATTCTGCACTTAACTGGAAATTGGCATCCGTTGCTGGAAAAGAGGCTGCTTGTGACATGACAAATGATACGCTGTTTTTGCCCCCCAATAACCTCACAGATCTTCCTCCCCTGCACTACAGGAATAAAAAATGCAACCGTACTGTAAGGCCAAAAGTTGATGCACGGAAAAAAAAGCTTCAGAACATAATTTTTCAGGGGTGGGATGTAATTTCAGGGTTTTCCAGGGTATTTTTCCAGGGGCAAACAAAATCCAGGGTTTTTCAGGGTCTTCCAGGGCTTCCAGAGTTCGTTGGCAACCCTGTCTCTGACAAAAGTCTTGGAACACTTGCACTATTTCTGTTGCTCACTTAGTAGTATCCCTCCCTCCCCCTCAAAACAATGTTGTTGTAAACATGGTCAAAAGGCATAAAAAATGTCGCTATACTTGGAGACTAGTCTCTGGCAAATACACTCTTAATTCAACATTGTTTTAGGGGGAAGGGGATTTCAATCGTTCGACACAGACAAAAATACTTTAATTATCAAATACCATGGACTAATGGATTGGTGTTCCAAGTACTTTTGGCAGAGATTGTAGCTTGTACATAGGCTTCAATGGTATTGAGAACTTTTTGCTCATGTATCGGTTGCCATATCCTCGTATGTAACACTGGAATGCTTGAGTCCCATGGATCATGCAATATCAGAAATGACCACTTTCCAAGACCATACTTGGCACCCTAGAAGGTCGACAGGCATATTTGCATTTACAAGTCTAAGCACCTGTGCATAAAACGTAAAAATACGGTACGTTTCCTTGTCTTCAACAGTCATTTCTGTTCAATGTTTCGACAAAGTCCTGGGAGGGGGGAAGGGCTCTGCAAAGTTGTGACCAACTAAGTCAAAAAGAAAAACTACTATGGCCAACAAATTAAACGGATTCCAAATTCCACAATCATGACCAACTTTCCCGAATTTCCAGGCACATAGGAGGGGGGCGTCATGCCCTAAACTCCATCCCCTTATCACATCCCTTCTTCTAGCATTGCCTATGTGCTATCATTATTTAAAGTGTAAATGCAGCTTTCTATGCCATCCTATAATATTCGTGTGCAAAATATCAGAACTCAAATCTTGCTGAAATCATAAAAGCTTAGAGTTTTAATATTTGGCCAAAAATAACTTACTTATAAAAGCAGTGCGCGAAGGCATTCTCACTGCCTCAAGAACTCACATTTGCAAAACACTATTGCATGACAAGCATTCAAAAATGACTTTCTAAATCATGACAGACTAGTGCATATCAGACATGAAGTTCTACTCATGAAATGTATTTCAAAGATTGATTATTTTAAGGACAGCAAGTGGACTACTGCTTTTGTCGGGTATGCCTAATACGGAGAATAAAAACTACGTTTCAATGTCAAAAATGCTAAATGTTGGATATCTTGTGGCAACATGAAAACCTGCAGCAAGCTTCTCAAAAAACGATATTGTGGAAAGCTTCAGCAAAACAATGTACCTTCTATTGTCTGATCAAAATGGTGAATATGTTCACGCACTCAAGCGCCAGAAACATTGTATCAAATAATTGCGAAATCCAAAAAGTGCTGGCGATGTAAAAGCAATTAGAGCGTGCATCAAGAACATCCTTAAATTGTGCGCACATCTGGTAAACGTAGCATTGACTATTCTCTGCATAAGTTCCCACTTAATGGAATCCTATTAATAACTTCTTTCTGTCATTCCTTGCGCATTTGACTTGACTACAATTCTATAATAACTGGCTGGCCTGATGAAGCAAAACTGGGTGGGAACTTTACAAAAAGATTAAATGACAAATTCATATTGTATAATGAGCCTAGCTTACACAAGGCAAAATGACAATACCAAACAATAACATTTACTTAAAGTACTCTGGAACATGTGAAACCCCATTTTCCAGATAAAACCCATTGGAAATAGAACATGAAACCTTCTCAACAAGCAAGTTTATTTCCTTAACTTATTTCTTTTCTTAAAAAGTAAACTTCCACAGCTAATGTGATATCTATATTCTAATGTGATATCTATATTGAATTCTTAAACACACAGTCTGATATATTACACTGCAATTTACATGATTCAACTGCAACATTTAGTTAGTTATGAGCTGTTAATCCAATCTCAAATGCTTTTCAAATTACATAAGGTTTAAAATAAATCTGAGCTTCTTTAACATAAACTGAGAGGGCATAATGCTTAGGGATGACTAGGTCCACATGTTTTAGATGGCCAAACAGATCATGGAACCCTTTGCAAAGGCTTTATTGAAAGGTGCAAAGAGTAATTACGCAATTCAATCCTATGAAGTTTTACCTTTGCTATACTAATCTCAGCATTTACTAGAAAAAATACTGCTTTATCTACGCAAAACTTTCACACATTTACTTTAGCTACAAAGGATTAGAGCCTTGCCAACTACTAATACTAACTTTGAACATTTACCTTTCATCAATTTTAAAACTGCAATGCTATGCATCAAAGTTTCAATGGTACCTGCATATGATGGCAGAAGCAGTTCTTCAACAATGGAACTATAGGCTTTTTGATACCTGAGGAACTGTGCCCAACATCAGATATAACTTGGCACTGTATTTGCTAAACGACGCATTCGTCTGCAAAGTAAGAGAAGTGTATATTGGACATGCATTAAGTAAAACTCAAGCTGAGAAGTAATCATAAAAGTCCAAGCTGTGGAACAATGCCAAAGCTTGTTGAGAAAAAAGACCAATATGAACTTTAGAGTGATTGCTTTATAGTCCAATCAAAATGAAAGGTTTCTTATAACATTAGTGGTGGGGATAACTGAGACGGACAATGGACAGTTATAGTGAAAGTAAAATCCCCATATAGCACTGCATAAGTATGAGAAAGATGAGCACCTGATATGCTTACACTGCATGAAAACTACAAAATGAGCTTAAACAACTAAAATATTCCTAAAGGTGTAACTCTTTAAGTTCCATTCCTTAACAATTGTAATTCAAAAAGAAATCTATAAAAGAACATTGCTGATTCACTGACTACAATATACAACTGAGTCAAAAGGACAGTCGAAACAAATGCAGAATGTGTATCAGAGCAAAAATATATATTTGATGAGAAAATCTAAAGGCAATGGACATCAATGTACTAAGGAATAACAAATCAAAATTCAATTGCATAAGGGCTATTCTGGGACAATGCTCAAATTTGTAATGTTGAGTGTCAAGGCAACTTGATAGACAAATTCAAGGAGTTTTCCCACACTATTCAAAGACTAAAATAGAAATGTTAAAGGAGCTCTAACTCAATAACTTTTTGTTGGAATTTCATTTCTTCTGAAAAAGTTCAAATAAATGTTACAAATAAAACACACAGCCCCAGTGTTTCCATGTACAATCTTCTATAAAACTTTTTGAATATTTCTTTAACTTACTTTCTGCATATGTTATTGCTGTGAATGAACTAAATAGTAAAAAGTCACAAATTTCAAGAAATGTGATCAGTTTTCATGGAAAAATTATCATATTCAAGGAGTTTCAATTGCAATTGAGAAGACACTTCAAATTCCAGCACTTTTCAAGTAGTTCATGGACCAGCACAAACCCTAAAATGAGGCTCAACCAGCCAAAATCTTAAGAAAACTTTAAGAAAATTAGAAAGCTCAATTTCCAAAGTTAAGTGTTTTCATCGGCCAAAAATCAATATTTTGTCATTATTACATTCAAACTGTTGAAGATAGAATTCAAATTCAAATATACAAGATAAACAAGAAAAGTGTAACCCCATTTTAGCTAGTTTATTTCAGTAAAAGTCAAGAAAATTTTATGAAAATCTTAGACTTAATTTTCTAAAAAGTGAAGAAAATTGTGGCTCAAGCAAAATTATGGTTTTCTCATAAAAAAAGTATATTCAATTAGTGATAGTATTTTACTATTACAAAAAAATCTGCTACACCAATGGAAATATAGTGGCAAAAATTTCTAATGCCATCCCACCTTGTATTTCTATCTTGATCCCTCAGTTTCTTTTCCATTTCTGCATCAGTAAGAGTTTCCAAGAATGGGCACCAATGATCTACATCATTTCCTGTTCTAAAAGGATTCTCTATAGTAGGCAATGGTGCCTCACTGAAGGCGTAAGTCTTTGCATGCCAACTAAGCTGTCCCCTGATACTGTAAGCAATGGCAGTGACAAATTCACCTCCTAAACCAAGGTCAGTGCACAAGGACATAGCAAATTGCTCTGGGCTGTTCAATGGTTCGGCTAAGTCCCATTCAAATTGGTCCACCAATGAAACATTGCCAACATGAATATTAAGCTGCAATCATAATTTACATTTCAATACCCTCTAAGACTTCCTCTTTAATACTTTTTACTACTTTAACTGTATATTTCATCCTTACTGAGTTCAGTAGAAAACAGCTCAGTACATATCAAATTCCCGCATTAAGAAAGCTAGCATCTTGTCCCTAATGTATCCAAAACTCAGACTTCCTTCCTCAAACAAAATCCAATTGTCTTTTATTTCTGCCTAATTTTCTGTTTTGTATTTACAACACCTCTTGATAAACAAGATGTCTATTTTCTCATTTTTCCTTTCTACATTATCACTTTAGCTTCCTCTGTTCTAGTCTATCTACACTACCATATAGATGAGCCCAATACATCATCCTTATTTGTTCATTATAATCCAAATTCCTATCTGATATAGTATGAATTATAGCATTTTCCTATATGAACAAGTCAAACAAGTCAGTCTGAGAGAAACATTTTCTCTTTATGGCTATCTTGACTATCAGAGTTCAATATAAGAAATGCCTACCATAGTCAGCAGTAAAAAAAATATGTCTGCACTGCCAACATCACATGCAACATTCATGCCTAATCTGGTAGGATTGTACAAAAAGAAAAGACAATTATATTGAGACCCATATGATCATGGCTACTGGCATTTTCACCCTCCCAAATCACTCACTATGAATCTGGTTCAATTTGGCATCATCAGTCACATTGGTCTATATAATAGCTACTTGGATATTTGCCTGTCCATATAAAATGCTATAATTAAACTAATTTTCCTTACTGAAATATCTAAAAGCTTATCACCTAAACAAGATTACTTTAATAAACAAGGTTTGACAATGATAGAAGTTTCTCTATCCACTAGTATTTTCTCATAAAAAATTATCTATTTAAAAACTACAAACCAGTGTATGTACAACTGGCAGAATATTTCCACATGTTGTACTTCATTCAATCACAGATCTAGGACAACAAGATCAAATCTATCTAAGTTCAGCTTTTCTACCAAACTGATTGTGTGTCCGCAGGATATCAGTGGCTAGGGAGGCTCTTTTTGTGAATTTATGTATATAAGAAACTATGACATTAGCTCACATATGCACATAAGAAACTCAGATTATGGGCCATCAAGCACATGTGGCATGACAACTCTGACTTCCCAGTTTGAATAAGTAAGTGAAAAATAGAGCTTTTGGTACTTTCTAATGACATTTGTGGTGTTAATATAGATTTCTACACCACTACAACAACCAGGGCTGCTGAGAGACAAAGGGGCCCTTGTGAGGAAAGTGAGTAGAGAAATTGAGGTTCTGGATATCCAACTTGTAAAAATGCTGCTAGACCTTTAGTGTGAGTCCTCCTTCAGACCCAGATGCTTATAGATCCCTCATGCCTTGAGACCCTGAAACCATTTGCCTCCCTGCCCCTTTTTCAGCAGCCCTGGCTACAACAGCAGCTTAAGTCTATACCCAGTCATTAAACAGCAAGCAGAGATGGTTGTGCTCATCTGATTCAACAGTCTTTGTTATCATAAAAAGGCCAGTGAAAAGAGGACTTTTAACAACACTGTGTTTCAAGGAAATGATTACTGCAACAAATATGGTAGCATCAACTGAGGGTGAAAAATAGATAAAACTTGAAACAAACCTTTATGATGACTCTTTGATCTCTGACATCTTCTAAATTCAGTTCTGATTCTGATGAATTTTGCTTGATTTGCTGTTGAATGGCAGTTGCTACTGCTGGCACAAAACTGTTTGCTGGTAAATCTAGATCATCACAAAACACTTCAGCAAATGACTCTGGTGTTATTAATGTTTCTGAAATGAAAGATTTGTCCTGATTTTTGTGACTATTATATGAATCTTTGTGATATTTGTCTGGCACTACAAATTTTTCCATGTTACATGTCCCTCTAGACCTCAAGGACAGGCTGTTCTGAAATGGCTGAAGGTGCAAACACAAATCTTCAAGAGGTCTAGTATACTTTATTCAAAAATTACTTTATTGAGCGAATTTATTGTGAGTTGAGGTTTAGTCCATACTACTATTCTCTTGCAAGCATAGTGTAAGAAAATGGAGAACTTTTTATTTTAGTTTATAACTATGCAAAGCTTTAACACCTCTTGAAAAGCTAAATACTTAGATTGCTCTGGCTACTGTAAATAGAGAATTTACAATCAAATTCTATGAAAACATAACAGCATTCCTCATCATTATTCTCTCATACATTTGTAGATCTTCAAACAATAACACTTTCAAACTTGGATGATCAAAGTATATAAAGCAGTTCCCTCACATTTCATAAAGTATTTCTATAAAGCATGGAGATTATAAACTCAGTGCTTACCCAAATGCTGTGACATATTCAGTTTTAATTTTCATCTATACCAAATCTGAGCTAGATTTGCTTCAATAAATATAGGCTAGCTGATGAACAAATTACAATACTCAAGTCATGCTATGATTACTTTTAGTGTTAAGATTGCTTGCTCAGATACCAACTGCACTTGTTAATTATCTTCTAATGCTTGCCTTTGAGCCTATTTGCAAAAGCAATTGTTTTATAGCATGCAAAGAATACACTATTCTCCAATTTGTGACAACTACCATTAATTGCTACCAGAATTGGTGTAGGAAATTAAAATTTGGTTACTCTTGCTTATCCAGTCTGAAAAGCACAAAAGCTTTCAACAAGTTGTCTGCACAGAGGCAAACAAGTGTATGCATGTGTACAAATACATAGATATGGTATCCAATGTGTACACACAATTCCACTCTGGATATCACACTCATAGAGTGCTGGAGACAAGTATCATGACATGTTTACATGTGAGAAAGCATATATTGTGGTGAGGTCTGGACAAACTCCTTAAAAAACCCTGTGTGCAGATATGCCAATCTTTTAATACCTGAATTTCCAAGTTCAACTTACCATTTTTGTTCCAGGTAAATGAATCTCTCAGCTTTTGTCCATCAAATTCAATATCCAACCTAATTGGCACAAGATCTTCTGGTAACGCAGCTGCTTCATGAACTGCTGCCATGTCATGGTCATCATAACTTAAACAAAAGGCCAAATACTTACAAATGTAGCAAATTGCATGAACTTTGTTTATAAAATGATAGTTTATACCAGGGTTCATACCCAGTATGTGAATCAAAACCTATTCCTATACCTGGGCTCATAACCAACATGTGAATCAAAGCCTCTTCTCTACATTCTGGCAGATAGTAAAAAGCATACACTTTCACTGACCGCCATTTCAAATCTTTATAAACAAATGAAAAGAAAATGGAGCCTAAAAGATTGAGAAAGTGTAAAGATTATTGCTATATCACTATGCGAAGTGATAGAGTTCACATCTACTCACAACACATAGCGCTGAAAAAGACCATGCAGATGTTAACAAAAAGGACATGTAGATTAAACATTTTGTTTTTATAACTTGTCCCTGACCTAGATGAAAATCAGAGAGAATTCCCTGATTATTCCAAATGCTTCCTGACATTTTGTAAAAACATCTATATTCCAGGTTTTCCATGTTCAGTATGAGCCCTATATAAGAAAATTGAGGCTCAAGCTCAGTGAAACTTTGGAATAATTCAAGGATAATAAGATTTTTCTGATCTATTCTTTGTTCATTTTAAGATGAACTACACATTCTTTTTATAAGAAGACAGTCAATTTGTCTGAGCCTCAATTGTCTTAACTTTCCCTGCAATTGAGCCTGAGATTTTCTTAACTTCTACTGAATTAAATTGGCTAAAATGGTTTACAATATTGTTATTACTATTGTATACTTGAGCTTGAATTGCATCTTTAACATTTTGACTTCAATAGCAACAAAATATCGAAATTTTGGCCAACAAAAACACTAGATTTTGGAAATTGAGCCTCGTGATTTTCTTAAGATTTTGACCATTTGAGCATCATTTTTTTATAAACTGTTTTCTTATAAAAATAACGTGTAACACACTAACAAAGAACTGAATTTTTTCTTTAAATTTCTAGCGAAACTATACCCTTTAATGCCCAAGAATATAAGACTGATTTGAGTGAGGCTCAAGTTAAAATAACTTCAGATTATTGAGGCTTAGTAAAGTCACTTGACACAACTTGATACACAATTAATAGCAATTTCGCATTGCTAGTATGTTTCCCGTCTAAAGCTCATTGCGTGTCAACCACAAATGGATAGACTTAGCATACCATGTAGGAAAAGATTTTACTCTTTTGGGACCGAATCTATTTCTGTTGATTGGTGTAGCTGCTGGGACAGCATCCAAGTGATGTGAACTGTTCGGCAAAATGTTTGGCAGCCATGCACTGCTACCACGTTTCAACTTGTTCCTACTATCCACGCTCTGAAGTGCCACTTTGTCCCTAAGTTCTACTTTGTACTTTTCGTCATCTCCTTCAAGTATTTCCTCAATTTCTGCTGCTTTGACAAGTGTAATGTTTGTTGCAAGAGATCCCCCTGTGGTGTTCTCATTTGAAGCTATTTTCTTTCGTTCATCTATTGTTGCGAGCCTCCGCCATAGAGATGGGTACTTCTTATACAATGACCCTCTAAACAGGCGTAGGAAATTTCCGACTTCACTGCCAATCATATAGTGCTCGCCGTCTTCCTCTAGCTGAAATTTCTTTGGCTTTGTCCCATAAGTAAGTGGGGCTGTTGAACTGGCAGGAGCTGGTTTCGTTGCCATCTTGCCTTTATTCACCAACGGCTCAACCCATGCATGGTCACAGGGAGGCAAGGTCTCATGCAATGAGAATCAAGATGGCTACCAAGAAGAGATTCTTGTCGAAAATAGTACAACAAAATAAGCAGGTTGATGGACATCACCAGGTTCGTACCTACGGGGGTTTCGAGGGGTTTCACACCCCCAGCCAAAAGTTATGTCGGCAAATCAGCCAAATTTTCAATTTCTTCCCGCAAGTTTGCACCATTTTATTGTCGCGAAGTAGTGTGATAGAGGGGCTACTTCTTTATCTCTATTCTAGTACTTTAATGACACTAAAAAGGGACTTGGTTGCATTTATAGCCAAAGCAAATGGCGTAAGTTTTAAAAAATCTTGAGGGCTGCACCCTCAAAGCCCCTTCTTTTCAGGCTAATAGGAAATGAGGTCATGGAACATTGCCCCCACCCCCCAATACTTCATTGAGGTTTTATATAGAAGATTTCCACACTTTACTTGTTAATGATTTCTAGATTGATTTCTACCCAATCTAGAATCGATGAGTACCATAACACTCATATGTGGCGTGCTGAGATCCTGATTTTGTTGTACCACAAACATAAACTTTTAAAATCTTGGGCAAAATTGCTTAGACAATTTCAATTTGTAACGTAGTTAGAGAGTAAGACACTAAGGCTTCAATTGTTGGACTTGCATGCTACTGCATAGTGTTTAGATAATGATGACCCTGTTGGGTGAGAGGGAACGTTTGCTCCCCTGAATGCCTCTCAATGCATTCCATGTAGCCTATACCCGGATATAAATTGATCTCTCTGCCTGGTTTCATCGAATTTTGGTCCGGGACCAAAATTCGATGAAGCCAGGCAGAGAGATCAATTTCTTCTTCTTAGTATGAAGATCAATTACAAACATTGTTAAATTCGTTTCAGCAAAAGGGCGTTTCCGACGTTCTAGAGGGCGTTATATCAAAAATTGTTCTGTAGGCAGGCTCCCAGACCCCATTTTCCAAACGAAATGCCTATGGAACGATTTTTGGAGCACATTTTTTGATCTACTGGAGCAGATATGTAACATATAAGAGCGAACAGGATTTCGACTGCACTTCTACAATCATGCACTTTCCTATAATTAGGTGTGGCTATTATGTTTTACCATATCGCCAGCGTTTCGTTGTATAAAGCTAACCACAATTTGCAAACCATGCCCCATATGTAACCGGCCACACTCATTTTTGTCAGCAAATGCAAGCCCTGCACACCCTAAGAAAGTTTTCTTGGACAGCCATGGACTCACTGTTTTTTGATATGAGCAAAATGCCTTGCTACTAAGCTTTTGGATGACTCCTATATCTCTTGATTCTTTTAGAATGAACGTAAACATAAGGGTTTTTCCAACGTGCTGTTTTACACAGAATGAGCTCTGAAAAAATTGGTGCAGCTCAAACGAAAATATTTCATCGTTCAAAGTTTTATTTTGTAATAACACTAACTAGTAGGAAAACAAGTACAAATAATAATTGTAGATTTAGACATAAAATGATGAAAGCTAGAAAGGGACTAATTTGAGAAGGTAGCACTTTTCTACTCCCCTCTCCTTTTTATCAAAAGTAGATAGTTCAATGCCATCTATATACAGCCATTGAGTGAAAGCTTTTTCGAGCATTTTCATGAAAAGTAATAAATCAGTAACTCCAGAGAAAGTTACAAGTTCCAACAGAATTTACTCGGTAAAGATTATGTCATGCAATAAGCAAACAACTTATGATAAGTTGATTGCTATTCCTGCACGACATAATCTTTACACTTTGTTCTATTTCAAGGGATGACCTTAATAAATGAACCACCTGTTATCATATTATTGATAAATTTTACGTAGGCAAAAATCCACTTCTGAAGGGCAAAAGCCTCGGATACTCCCCCATTGAAAGTACGCTAGTTACACAACTTCTTATATGGTTCAAAAAGCGACTTCTTCCATCTTTGACGAAGTCTACTAAACCTGTAAGTGCTCCAGCCTAACGTATTAGTGAACTTTTGAATGCTGATGAGTTTCTTGCTTCCTATGCACATATACCATTAATTTTTGGGCATGCGCATTTGCGTTGCATATACAAGCGAATAAGTATATCTGTAACAAAAATAACATGTGTACCTCTAAACATAGCACGTAAAAAGGTCATTCTGGCTTCAGCCTGTTCGCGCTTATATTCTTGCACGAGTTCTATCTTGCTCCTTGACACTTTCCATACTTCCTTCTTGCAAGTTATCAACGATAATTAGTAGCTTGCACTCTTCTTCACTTCAATAGAATTTGTTAACATTCGTATCAGCTCGCCTTTTTTGCATCGCTATTGAACATCTTTTACTAATTTGTACCTTGGGGAGTATATTGCTATACACTTATCATATGCTCTAATATCAAAGATTCTCCTCTCTTCTGCCGTTTACTAGCTATTATGCTGCTTTCTAGATACTGGTCATTGAAAATTTGAACTTGTATTGCTTTTGCAACATGGAGAAGGTTAGCACATAGAAGAACACTCTTGAACCAATCCCAGAATATTTCTTTGGGTAATGCGTAAACAAGAGTAGCAAGAGTTAGAAGTAAAGTTTTGATTGAAAAAGCGAAAGTTTCACAGGGCTTGATAGCCTTCCTTCAATACTGAGAACGCTTTCCTACGGCTTTTCTGTGCCAGTAAGCATCATTATCCCTCTCATTGGCTAGAAAAAGTTCTCCTTTTCAACAACAAGACGTCTATCTCTCTATTCATTGATTTGTAATTGACCAAGGGCATCAAAAGCAATACAGATAGAATGAATTAAGTGCATTGGAAATTTTTCAGCATAAGAAGCTTTACTGATAAGTTTGGCTTGAAAATTTGATGTGCTCTGTCACATATCCGTACCATCATGGGTTGTGATGCAACTACATCTATGGACTTCCCATCGTTCTTAAACCGTAAAAGTCATCTACACCAGTGGCACATGAATGTGAATCATAAAGGAAGAGTTACAGAGTCCCATCTTAACATACTTTATTTGAATAGGCTGTCTGGATGTCATTGGTACCCGGCCAGATCCAAAGTCTGTAGTTCGCAATACAATGAAAGTCTTAAGTCTTTATCGCTTATTTGGCTCAAAAAGAGCGACTTTTTCCATCTCTGATGAAGTAAACTAAACCTATAAGCGCGAAGGGAAGGATTTCTCTTACGTACAAGGAAACGAAGCTGAAATAGAAGATGAGATGAGGAGATGACGAAATTCATGTAAATGTGTGGCGAGCCTGAATATGCAATGCTCATTCCAAAATTCTGCACCAGTGAAGAGTTATTTATAATTTTGTCTCGATTTGGACCATGAAATGACGTCATAGATCACATGAAATTTGGACGTTTCTAAAAAAGTCATCTAGAAGATTTTGAAAGCTGAAGCCTTCCTCTACAAGAATCCGTTGAGAAAACAAAAATTAGATGGAATTTTAGATTGTTAGGCTATGTGTCCTGTCTAAATACACCCTTGATCAAAATCGATTGTTGAGCATGGGAACGATTGTTGGAAAACCTTAACATTTTTATTAACACAGAAAACGCTTTTTTAAATTGACTTGTCCCAATTATTAATTTCTTATGAGGCGTTTCCAAAAAAGTCACCTGAAAGATTTTGAAAGCCTAAGCCTTCCTCTACAAGAATTCCTTTAGAAAACAAAAATTAGATGGAATTTCAGATTGTTAGGCTATGTGTCCTGTCTAAATACACACTTGATCAAAAGCGATTATTGAGCATGGGAGCAATTGTTGAAAAACCTTAACATTTTTATTGAAACAGAAAACGGCTTCTTATATTCACCTGTCCCAACTATTTGTTTCTTGAGGTGTGAATGCGAATCCAGTTGTCTGAAGCAATTTTCAGACATGGGAAAACATTGTTGAAAAATTCAAAATTTTCTAATTTCAAAATTTTCGTTTCAGAACTTGATGTGTCTCATCCTGTGTGTCAGAACACAGTCCTGGGCCCACTGTCCAAATTTTATGGACATAGAATGAGCATATGACATGGGACAACAATGTTGAAGATCTTTAACAGTGACTCAATGGTTTTTTGGCTGTAACCCACCATTGTCCCACATGGGACTTGTAAGAAATCACTTTTCTGGTTTGGCCCGTCCCTGTGCATGGTTTAAGAAATAGGATACCAGTGGGACTGAATTGGTGATTATTGACTTGCCAGAGCCCGGACTAGATTGAAATCATTTCCAAATACATTTCATTTTCCTTACCCATACCAAGCCAAAATAGTCTACCTTTATTTTTCACGACTGTGAAGCCCTTGGATAATTCATAATTCATCAATTTTTGAACAGCTGTAGTTCGAATGAAAAATGACATTATGTTTTTATATTTACTAAAAATTATTTTCTATGAATTTTGCTTGTGATTATAGCATGGCTTAATGATAAAGAAATGCAAAAAATTTGGAAAGCTTCCCGGTCTTGAAAATCCGAAGAAAAGAACTGTAACTGTTGAGTTTTCGCGCTTCTATTTACAAAGATAAGACCTTAACCAATCATAGCGCGCTATTTTAAGGTCATGTGACCCATGTAAGACGTGGCTTGCATCGAAACGGTGGATTAAATTCGAATTACGAATATAACCAAAGCCAAAACAACAGCATATGGCTTCAAATAAAAAATACTGAGGATGCATGCCTCAGAGTAGGCTACCTAAAGAAATAAAGAGTTGCACATCAATGCAAAATTTCAAAAGCAAAACGATAGCATCATGCACCTAACAGACGGTACACGGCTTTTATACATAAATAGAGCGCACCCATATGGGTCCTTGGGGCTTAGACTCCTTCCCTTGGGGCCAAAGTGCCCTTTTTTGTAGTGTCCTCGCAATAAAAAAAGGGGTGTTTCCCAAAGATGTAAAGGGCGTGGCCCAATCAACTTTATAGGGGCTACACGCATTTGTTTTTATAAGCAACTGCTTTATAAGGAAGTCAGTACTCGGCAAGGCAAAAGGTTAAGCAAATTGAGTACTGGATTGAAGACTGCTAAGCAATTTGAAAAAGTTTATTTTCAGTACTTAACAGGTAATGTGAACTGACACCATCTTATTAACAGGAATAAGTTGTGCAAGCGCTATCTGCCCTCAATACTTGTTTACGTTCAATACTTACCAATTATCAAACCGTTTTCAGTTTATATGGCCCTATATTAACCTTTTTCTAATCTATTTTCAAAAAACACGAACAAAAAGTTAAGCAATTGCTAAGCAATTTTGAATACTCAAATTTGCCTTCCAGCTAAGCAATTTTTAGTACTGAGCCCGAGTTGCAATTGCTTACTAAAAAAATGCGTGTATGACGCTCAATATACTGCAGAATAATGAGACCACTGAAAAATAGTTTTCCATGTCATATCTTCTCTGTAGAATTCTTGGAGTCCCCTTTTTCGTGGATTGGACCTGACCTCAAAATTCCAAGCTACGTAACTGCATAATGTAGACTATAGATAATTTAATTTCTCTGCCAAACTTTCTTGTATTATTGTACTGTTTGTAGTTGGCCTAAATAAGCATCATTCTAATAAAAACTCTATTAGTAATGCCCAACTGTAAATGAAGAAATCATATATCATGTCATCTTATTTGCTGAGCTGTTGTGATTTTACAAGAGCTGTTGTGATTTGGTTTTACATGAGCTGTTGGAACCGCCAAATCTCTTGTTTTGCTCAACAAACGGGTCAAAGTCTCGGGTGTGACAAATCATCTTCAGTTTTGCTATACGAAAGAAGGTTTCATTGCTTCATAAAGAGCCTTACTAAGGAATAAAGAAAATTTATCAGTTATGCAAGAAGATGCAGAAAAATGAGGCCTAGGCCTGAGTATCAAACGCAATGCGAAAACCTAAAGCTGCTAAAGAAGAAACAGCTTGCAATTGTGACACAAGTAGCACCATACCTTATTGGAAAAATTAGTCTCCTGAGTTCAGCTCTCTTTTGCATATCCTTCTTCTTTTCTTTACGAATTGTACAAGTATTCATCAAGGGTATCATATGAACTTCTGCTTCGCCTCCTCTCAAGGCTTTCACTGAATCAACTGCTGATTGGAACAACTTCTGTGGTAGCAATTTCTTTGTAGGTGATGAACTTACGCGTGGTTTAAATCCTCCAGGGCCTTTGAATTTCAGTCCTTCTCCCTTTAATATCGCTTCGCCATCCGATGCTCGGATGCACATGAGTTCCCAGTTGGCAAGAACTCGGTTGCTCACTCCAAGCTCAGCTAATACTTTTTTCTCCTCTTTAGTGACTACTCTTCGCCATAACTTTGGGAACCTTTTATACAGAGCCCCTTTATATAAGTCTAACCGGCTTCCAACTTCACTGCCAATCATATAAGATTCGTCGTCGCCAGGAAAGCGATAAGCAGTTGGTAAATCCATTTTAGTAAACTCTTAAGAAGCATGCGTCGCTTCAGGCCAAAAAGAAGTTTCCCAACGAAATATTGCGATCTATTTTCGAACGACCCTCAAAAGGGTTAGGATCACGTGATTCATTGTTCTTCGTTACCTTGCCCATATTGACAATGAATCTACATACCATCTGCAAATCACCAAGTATCATATCGCTTCTGATTCTGAGAAGCGATGACATATTCTAGTAATTAATATTAAGGCTATGGGTGGAGCCTTCTCGGTAAGAACAGATTCTGCTCATACACTCTTTCTTTTATATGAACAGTTTTGGAACTAGATAATGTGCTGGCATTATCTATTTATAATTGTTTATAAACCTTTTTCAATAAAAAACATTGATTGCATAATTGTTTTTTTTGGCTCTCAATCAATCAAAAATATCCAATATTGTCTCCTATATTGTCTTTCTATGTATTTCTAAATGGCCTACATGCTACTAATTTAAGAATAAAGTAAGAACAATTCAGCCTCAAAATTTGGGAAAATTAAGAACAGCCAGCCTGAACTTCAATTTCACTGGTTCTTATAAAGAACAAATGAGTGTATACGAAGGGGTGTTGGTTGGAAAGGGGGTGTGAGGCCGTGAAGTCGTCCATGTAAACGGAACTGCAAGACAGGAGGTCAACATGCGGGAAATTTAGCACCCTGCTGGCCATGTGGTTTCCTTGGCTTTTTCTTTTCTCATAATTGGTAAAATTTGTTTCGATTGTGTCGCAGCCTCCACACACCCCGTATACACCCCAGGATTGCCCCTGGATAACATTCTCTTTCTATGATCGCAAGCATATATATAGTACTTTAACCAATTTCAGACCACGTTTACACTGTAGCATTTTCATACGAAAACAGCATGGAAATGCTCCGTTTTGGCCTACAGCTTACACAGAAACGTTTTCCACCGTTTGCATACGAAAACGTTTAAATACCGTTTTCATATGAAAATGATGTAGTGTAAACGGGGCCTTAGAGAACTGAAAATGAGCTGCAAGCAAGGTGAAGCTCTAGGAGATCAGCAAACATGAAAGATATAATACACGTTTTTATAAGAAAACTGTCATTTTGCTTGAGCCTCAATTTTCTTAACTTTTTCTGAAATTGAGCCTGAAAGTTTCTTAAACTTTTCCAAACTTTTACTTAAATAAACTGGCTACAATGGCTTACACTTTCGTTATTAATATTGTATACATGAATCTGAATTTCCTATTCCGAATGAAATAACGACGAAGTATTGATTTTTGACCAACAAACCGCTAATTCTTGGAATTAAGCCTCGTGATTTTCTTAAGGTTTTCTTAAAATTTTGACCATTTGATCCTCGTTTTCTTATAAACTTTTTTCTCATAACAAAAAACGTGCATTGTGACGCAGGCAAGAGCAATGATAGTAGTGATTGCTGTGAGAAATCGATTTTTTGAAGATTTTGAGATGAAACGAGCGCAAAAAGTGATATGGGGTGGTCTAACAAAAGTGTATGCTATGCGTACAGGGGGTCGGCCGGCTCACACATTTAAATGCGTACCCAAAAAAGTCCTTTTTGCAAATATTTATAATATTTTCATATGCAAGGTACTTTCATCATTCTTATTCGCCTTTGGTGACGACTCTCATTACTTTTTTTACATGACATTTGTGAAGAATATTGATTGCATATTTTTAAAAAATTCCCGTTGCAAATGGGAGGGATGGTCTGATAGGCAAGGGTACGTATGCAATGGGGGATCTCAACAAGCGTACATGTGCGCACGGTGGGGATCAAATTTTTGCTATTTTGTGTACGTACTAGTTGAATGGCCCCTATATTTGACGGGGAAGGAGGCTAAATTTTTATGTTCAAAGCCTTCCGCAGATAGTGAGAAGTATATATGGCCGTCATGTAAGAGTTGGAGCTTATTTTAATTACAGCAGCTAATGACTACTGCATTCATTTTTCAATACTATACTTCCAATGTGGAAATACAAGAGATCTTCCAATTATGCTACTGATGCTAATAACAATTCCGTAAAATATTTTTTTAGGCAGTGAAATGGCTTGCTGTATATTTCATTGCAAAACAGTTATCCAAAGATACTACTGGAAACAAACTATACACCGAGAAAGTTTTCTACTATTAGATATCTTCGATTGTCTACAAACAAAAATTGTACTAGTGAGAGGAATGGGCCGAGCGTTGGCGCGAAAGCACAAACAATGAAGATGACGCGTGCAGTTTTCAATGTTGTTTACAACCACTGAGAAAGAAAGCCCAACAAGAGAGTTTTTATACAATACATTCAAGAAAGGAACAAGAACCAGTGTCAGCTATAAACTGAAAGGATTCTACCCATGCATTCTAAAACTGCAGTATTGCCAGATTTACTAATCAATGGTGAGTTCCTCAAAATATCTTTGTGCAAAGTTCTAAGGTTTCATTTGTTTTGTCTTAAATAAAGTACTATGCGGATACACGTTTTTTTTATAAGAAAATCATTATTTTGCCTGAGCCTCAATTTTCTTAACTTTTCTCGAAATTGAGCCTGAGATTTTCTTAAATTTTTCTTAACTTTTACTGACCTAAACTGGCTTGAGTGGTTTACTCTTTCGTTAATAATATTGTATACTTAAATTTGAATTCCATCTTTAACATTTTGAATGTAACAACGACGAAATACCGATTTTTGGCCTATAAAAACACTTAATTTTGGAAATTGAGCCTCGTGATTTTCTTACGATTTTCTTAAGATTTTGACGATTTGAGCCTCATTTTCTTATAAACTTTTTTCTTATAAAAAAAACGTGTATGTAAAGGGTAAATTTACAATAAGAGCATGGTATTTATGGCACTGTTCGCTGTTCACCTGCACAGCAAATATTCTTCCAAGAAAAAACTTCAATTGACCAAAATTTGATCAAATCAGTCATAGCATTCTCCCACTTCTTACTCTTCACCTGCTCATTGAATTATAATCTAATTCATATGCATTTTTATGACATGATTTAGCTCTAGGATTCCATGCCATTCTATCCTTAATATGATACAAATCCAATCTGTGATAAATAATGAAGTACTATTTGACATACCCTTTGACCATCGCCAACTGATTCAATTAGCTATTTTCCAGTCACTCATTTCAGACTTACGTAGTTTTCTAATCTATCATTACTCCATATAGAGTAAAAATGCAGTCCCGTCAATTCGTTTTTAATCCCATACAAACGGAACCGATACGCCCTGCTAAACAAACAGCTAACGCTAGAGATGAAAGTCTTAGCAGCGACTTTTTGCAAAATGACAAAATGAATCGAAATCACAGACTACTGAGTCAAAACGCATGGAAAGATAATGAAACATTGCTTCTACCACCTACAACGACAATGATACAACACGACCAAGATTTGAGAGCGTTGAATAATGGAGAGAAGCTAAGCAGCCTACATTCACAACTTTACCAGCAGACTGAGAAACTGAAGCAATGGAAAATATGCACAGAAATGCAAATACATGACAAGGATAGGAAGATAACAGAGGCATCAAAGACAATAGAATCTCTTAGGAAATCAATTTTGGAACTGCAATTTCTAAATGAAAGTTTAAGTTCTAGGCTACATGATGAAACAGCTTCACAAGAAGAAACTATTCAGAAAATTGAAACTACACGAAACATGTGCAATGCGTTAAAAGAGCATTTTGTGAAATTGGAGAGTGGAGTGGTGATCGGTGAAAATATGCTTGATAAACAAAGACAAGATACACAGCTACGAGTAAACCAATATGAAGAATTAGCCTTACGGTTTCAAGAACTGGAGATTAAATTTACTGGCAAAGAACACGAGATAAAAAAAGAGTCAATTAAAAAGCAAAATGAATGTAAAGAACAGATAAAAGAGTTGCAGCAGCAGCTACATGAAAGCAAGGAGCAAGTAAGCTTCCTGAGGCAAAGAAATCAAATTCAGGAAGGTGAAATTGCAGAAAGGAGTCAGCAACTGACAGTAGCAAACAAAAAATTTGAGTCACTACAAGAAGAGTATTTGCATATTCAAGAGCTTATTAGGCAGGCAAACACAACACTAAAAGAAAACGAGAAGCTACTGCAAGAAGAAAGAGACAACAACAAAAGGCTAATACAAGAATGTCTGGAAAAAGAGCAGCGTTATACAGTACAAATTGCTAATTTAAAGAGTACTTGTAATGACAGAGAGAATGAGATTAGAACACAGGAAAATGATCTAAATGAAAAAACTCAAAGACTGCTAACAGCAGAGACAAGACTCAAACAGCTTGCAGAAACAGTAGATACAAAAGATCTTGAAATTAATGAGACTGTCACTAAATGCTCTGAATTAGAAAGTTTAAAAGATAAGTTAGACCGTGAAATCAACATGCAAAGCAGCAAGTGTACTGCTCTGGAAGAAACAATTAAGGAGTTAGAAAAATCTGTGGCAATGTACAAGGAAATTGCGTCTAAACTGGAAGAGATTGCAGAAAACGAGAAAGAAGCCAAAGTAAAGTTAACAGAGGAGGTACACGACCTCAAAATTCATGTAGATAAGGCAGAGAAAGATAAAGATAGCTTGAAAAATCTCAATGAAAAGGTTCAAGAATTGGAAACTAGCAAAGATGAGCTAAAATTTCAAGCAAACTTTGCCATGTCACAAATAGAAGAGCTAACAACTAAGCTCCAACTGCTAAGAGAAGAGAATCAGAAATTGGTTGAGCAGCTAGAAGAAAAAAGTAAAGAAATGCAGCATTTGGACGCAAAACATAAAACGATTGAGAAAGACTTTGAAGAGGCAATGAAAACAATAAATGAGCAACGCAAAAAATTAGCAACAAAAACTGACGAGGTGGAAATCATACAAAAACATCTTGAAGAAGTACAGTTGCAGAAAGAAAACAATCAGGGGATATTGGAGGAAGTGATGGATTCTAGAGACAAGAACCTAGCCAGCTCTGAAAGCAAAATTAAAACCTTAGAAGAAAAGGTTTCAGCAAAGGCAAAGCAAATAAGCAAACTGCAATCAGAGATTAAAGCTCTAAAGGGGCAGTTGAAAAAAGAGGAGAAAGTGTCATCAAAGCAAGAAACTGCTATAGCTTCTTCGAAGAAAAAACTTGAATGCCTTGAGAAAGAAAAAGCAGGTGAGATTGAAGAGCTACAGAAGAAGGAAGCAAAGCTAATGGAAGATCTTCGTCAAATGCAAATACTTGCTACTGAGAAAGGAAATCAAGCAGAAACCATGAAAGTGGACATTGAAAGAATCAAAAACGAAGCAGAAATATCTCAACAACAAAATGAAAAGGCAAAAAAAGATTTAGAGGTAGCGAAGCAAGGCTTTGAAATTCAAATAGCGGAGATGTGCAGCACGCTTGAAAAGTACAAAGTTGAGAATGAGAAACTGATCAATGCAAAAGAAAAGGAGCTAGACATAAAAACAAATGAAATTCTTGGGTCAAATAAGATTCTTGAAGAGATGATAAAAGTAAAAGAGAGTGAAATAAAAACGCTCAGTACGAAATTGTCGGAAAAAGACATCAAACTGATGCAGCTTCAGCAGCAACTCAAAGAAACGGCCTCAAGGGTGTCATACCTAGAAACAGAACTTGATAAAACAGAAAAGACAGATGTTGAAATGATAGCATATGAAGATGTTTGCTCCAACACCAAAGAAGCAGCTGCAAAAAAGCTTAGCAGTAGTAGCCTGCTTAGTAAGAGTCCAGTCATGGGCAATTCGATTGTGAGTAGAATATACAACACTCCGTGCAACGAAACGCCATCAAAAATTCCACAAGGTAGGAAAATCTTTCCCGATTCTTAGACTTTTCAATATCTATTCATGCATTGCAATTTTTCACTTGTACAGAGATCATACTGATCCTGGAAAACCTAGGAAATGAGCCACAGTTATGAAGTCAGTGAAAATCTGGAATAGTCGGAGAATTTTTTATAACGTTTATCCAATTTAGTTAAAAATCATGGTAAACAAATTTAGTCACATTAACTCATGCATTTGTTCGCAAAGTGGCAGTTCCATTCGTTTTCAGTAAATTATCACTTTGCATATTGCTGTAGCAAGCATCTGTACAATATCTGTCAATTAGACTCCGTTTTCTTTAATCATTTTTGCAAATGGGGATCAGGGAAAAGTCAGTGAGGGGTATGGGAAAGTCGGGAAATTGGATTCGCGTATCGGCGATAAAACTAGGGTTATTAACTCCACAACTGCTGAATGAAACTCAGAAGCCCTTCCACTTCAATTTGCTTAACAGTAAAACTTAGTTGTATCAATTCTTCACAGTAACACCTTCAACTCCCCATGGCATTCTAAAGTCCCGCGAAGAACGAGCAGAAAAAGGGAAGCATGTGGTCTTTAGCCTCGATGACAGTGAAGAAGAAGAAGATCCTCTACAGCGAAAGAAAAAGTCACCTGCAGTGCTTGAAACACCAAAACTACCAAACAAGATCATATCAGTTAAGCCAACTGTGAGAGCTTCTCCAAAATTAACCATCCCTACCACACCAAAAGGAAAAAACAGTGATAAGTACAAAGCCTTCGAGGTACCCGGCAAAAGAGCAAAACGCGCAGAGAAAGATGAGCATATTGCCGATGAAATTGAGCAGTTCAAGCGGCTATATCCAGACCAAGATGAGCTGAAAGCTACACAGCAGAAGAACAAAACTAGTGTAAAGAAGACACCGTTTAAAAACAAAATCAAGAAGGTCGTGCCGAGGACAAAGAAACGCTCTACAGAAGAAAAGGTCGATCTTATGTGGTTTGATTCAGATTCTGTATTTGGTTTTGGAATAGAAGAGTAATCTACAGGAACAAGAAACTGTAATCTCAAAAGTGCAGCAAACTTGACTAATTCTACTTTATTGCGTTATTTATCGATTACATTGTTTACAACACATTCAAATTCGAAGTATGAAATCATTTCATCCAGTTATAAAAATATTGCTGCTGCTTGAATTTTAGACTAGGTTCATTCTACTCATCAAAATATTAATGTTTGAATTTTAGACCAGCTACAATGTCTGTCAAAAGAATTTGAGCACTTCGTATGACTTATGCAATACACGAGCTACGAAATCCCCTCTCCCATAAATAATACTGCTTGAAAGAGATATGAATAGCACAGCAGGGAGAATTGATTAGCTTCGAAATAGATAAGGGCTTTCGCTAGTGATTCGAAAATGTATGTGGGGGTAAGGAATTTACGTTCTCACTACTGCCAAGGAAATGGAATAGCAGTAGAAAGTCTCAAAACTGTACGTGTTCCAAGTACTTTAGGCAGACATTGTTGGAACCATTTAAGTTAGAACAATTTCAGGGAAATCCCGAATACCCTAAACCCATCAGTTAGGCATGGTCCATGCTGGCTTTTCCTCAGCTGATTTTATATAACTCTACAGCTAAATTTCAGACTAAAAATAACAAACTACTTCAAGACTTTAAACACCCAAAAATTCATAAAAATTGGGCACTCTAAGGAAATATTCAACAATCATGTCGTATATTCTATCTACAGCTGCATTTTCATGGGTTGGTACTTCTTGGCCTAGTATACACAATGTCTCTGTTACCTTCCATACTCTACTTGCAAAGAACTTGTCATTGCTATCTAGAGCACTAAAGGCAATTTCAAGTACAAAGCACACAACTACTTTCAGATATAGCTCTCATTCTTAACAAGTTTGAGACTTGATGTTAGATAAAATAGGATAGGTTTTCTGGAAGATGTAGTTTAGAAGTATAAAGTTTAGACAAATTATAACTAGCATGTTGAATTTGCCACAATGAAATAATTAATTCTATTTGAATCATTTATAATAAGAAAGGACAGCTTCCAAATTAGCAGTTAATCACTTCATTCCTGCAAATAATTAAATGTACTTCTATCATAACATCCAAGAGAAAAACAATATTAAAACTGCACTGGTGGTAAGAATAAAAGATGCTCTGAGAAGCTTTATAAACAGAATAAGTCTGCAAGTAATATTTTCTGGCATATGCATGGTAGAAATTTCATCTTGGATTTACAATTTATTCAAATACAACATACTTTTTGACAAATGCATTTATTGGAAAGTACATTATATGAAAAATTACTCCAACTTCCCAGAAAATTATTGCTTTTATTTAAAATATACTATCACAAAAAACTGGCATAAAAATGCCTACCACTCAACATTCTTCTGGGTGCATAAAATACAATTTCAGCATTACACTCAATCCCTTGTACAGCACAGAGCTCAAATGCTTCAATAGCAGCTCCTGCATGCAGACTTCCTGTTGACTAATTTCACTGTTTTCTAGCACAATGGTATTTACCAGACACAAGGAACAGCAAGCCTTGCTATGGTTAAAGTGGAACACTCTTGAATTGATACAGTCTTCAACCCATTATGCACCAGCAATCAGTGTCTGAAGTAATAATCAATGGCAGTTGAAAATGCGGCAAAGCCTGCACAGCCTAGTATTGCAGCCTGTCCTCCAGCTACAAAAAGAAAGCAGTTATTCCACAACTGTTTAAAAATTACTTGCAGAATCAAACTGTTAGCAATAATATCATTCTTGTTCATATCATTAAGCAAAGCCTGGCATAAACTTTAATACTATGTCTAGATCTAGATTTTGCAGCCCTGTTACAACCATTCTGCTAGGCTTGAAAATATGCCAAAGGGTTATGGGGGCTCACAAAATGTCGATGAAAAATCAACAAAATGGGTCATGATGCAAGGAAAAATTTCCACTCTTTTTGCTAACCATTTATGTCATTAGGTTTCTCAATGTTGAGAAAGTAACCTATGGAATTCACTACTTGCTTAATGGGACATTCCATGTCAAATCATCCAGACCATGACACCCTTAACCTCAGAATTTCTTCAAATTGATACCAGCTGTAGATGTTATTGAGATATGATAAGCACGAATATTTGAAGGCCTCACTCATTACCTTTCTCAAATTATGGCATCTCTAAGTTTCACCCAAATCACCACTCCAAGCCAAAAATCTGCCATTTTCAATTTACATTTTCGTCCATAGTTTTCTATCCAGATAATATTCTCATTTAAAAAGCTACACTACTATGCATTTTACATTGATAAATTTAGAAATTAACTTTATAACTCCTCTAAGCTAATCAATTTTATGATATTCAACGTTTTTTTGTCACCTCTATCCAGAGTTCAATGTGAGACTTCACATCCATGTGGCCAGATAGATATGGCAAAAAATTCCTTCTTCCCCATGTTTAATACATGGAACCCCACAATTGAGCAAAAAATGGTGTTGGACACTCTTCTAGATTGCTCATAATAACATCACAAAGTTAGGAAGACTTCTCGCATAATACTAAATCCAAAATGATGTCAGTGCTATTCACAAGCCAATGAGATCATGAGAAGTCTTCCTTACTATGGGGTGATAATATGAGCAATCTAGAAGAGTGCCCAACACCATTTTTTGCTCAATTGTGTGTGTTATATGTATGAAACATGGGGAAGAAGGAATTTTTTGCCATATCTATCTGGCCACATGGATGTGAAGTCTCACATTGAACTCTGGGTAGGGGTGACAAAAAAACGTTGCATATCATAAAATTGATTAGCTTAGAGGAGTTATAAAGTTAATTTCTAAATTTATCAATGTAAAATGCATATCTGTGTAGCTGTGTAAATGAGAATATTGTCTAGATAGAAAACTATGGACGAAAATGTAAATTCAAAATGGCAGATTTTTGGCTTGGAGTGGTGATTTGGGTGAAACTTAGTGATGCCATAACTTGAGAAAGGTAATGAATAAGACCTTCAGATTTTCATGGTTATCATATCTCAACAATATATACATCTAGTATAAACTTGAAGAAATTCTGAGATTGAAGGTGCCATGGTCTGGATGATTTGATATGGAATGACCCTAATGAGTCCTCATGTCTCCCCTCTTCTTCATCACCACTACTAGGTGCATTGAGCAATTTCTGAGACAGCAATATCATGTGAAGTTCATTGCTTAAACTTTCAGTACATGTGAATTTATCTAATAACTGAAATTTGATTGTATCTCAGTACTAATTTCAATAATTAAAAAAAAGTACAAAATTGACAAACAAAACAATGCATGTTGAGTACAAACCTCTTAGTCCAAGGAGCCCACCTGTAATACATCCTGCCATTGTTCCATTTTGAAGATCTGTTTTACCTCTATACTAAAGAATGAAAACAAACATAGGTAAACTCAATAGAATGTCAAGCTATGCAGTCCAGCTACTTTGCTCTTTCCCATGCAAAAATGTAGAGAGCAGATAGAGAAAATAAATATTAAAGAACTGAAATTCTATGCATTCTTCCATACCAATAAAATTTTTGTGTATACCTAGCATGAAGAAACATTTATCAAAGAAATAAGACAACTTTGTAATAGCCTGATTAAACCTGATGGTTGGGATATAAAGAAAGCATCAGCCAGTGGAATCACAAGTTACAAATTGTCTTTAATCAAGTAAACCTTCGGGTTGTCTAGATTGTAGATTATCAATAGGTTCAAACTAGAATGGTTTAGTTCACTGCCTTGATCATAAATCTAATAAGCCTTCTATGATTGCTGTCTCAAACAGTATTGATTAAAAATTTTGCAACCTAAGCTTCGCTGAGTTACAGAATACTCACAGATTCAACCACACATTCTGTGGCAGAAAACATTGCACCTACAACAGCAAAATTCTTTCCATATGATGCAGCTCTTGATTTCATTTCTCTAAAAACAGATCTAGCTGTTTGCTGCTGGGTTTCTGGTGCCATATAGGATGGCATTGAGGAATCTAATCCTGCAGTAAACAAACCAAAGCCTGCCCCAAGACCATAACCTATGAAAGAAAGAAAAATTGCTGCTGCAAATGAAAAATGAATAATTCATAGCAAAATATCGTATCTGTTCCATAAACTTTTAACAATAGATTAGGTAGAGCCACAAAGCACATCCAAATCTTATTTTCATCTACTACATTCTTGTTAACACTTTGTGACACATGCCTAGAGTGGCCCACAGTTATCTATAGTAGCATGTACTAGACTTTTTGTCCCAATGGACTAAAGTTATCAATTTAGAAAAAATTTGTTTAATTGGGTGTGAATTCAACATTTTAAGACCACTTGATATTTTTCATAAAATTTAGCCTCCATTATTTGCATGTGAAAACAAGGGATTCATGAATTTTATTTCAGAAACATAAAGTTTAGCCCCTCCTGTACTGTTCAGGTATAAACTTAGCTAAACTTGGTCAAGTGCAAGTCACAAAATCTCACCCACAAAAAGTTCCCCTTTGGTGGATACAACAGAAAACTTTTGTTTATGGAAACAACTGTATTAAGGGCTAGTCAAAATGCACAAAACTAGAATAAGCTATTGTTGTCATTCAGGGGTGGTACCAGAAACTTTCTGATAGGGGCCTGACTCTTCTGATGGGGTAGCAAAATAAAATAAGGTGGCAAGGTAATGAGAACTCCAAGGAAAGAGCTCCTTGGACTCCCAAACTTAGCTGGTATTCTCCTTGGGGCAGCACATTACAAAGTTTGGATCACATTATTTGCATGTTGAAATCAAGGATTCACAAATTTTATTTCAGAAATATAAATTTAAGCCTCTACAGGATCTTTCAGATATAAATTCAGCTAATTTCGTTAAGTGAAGGTTGCAAAATCTCACCTGCAAAAAGTGCACCTTTGGCCTATATGGCAGAACAATACTGTGTGTAATGTACATTAATAATGTAATGTATAGTCAGTGAAATTTAAACTTGATCTGCTAGACTAGAAATAGCTATTGCTGCTGCTCAGGGGCTGGAAAATATGCTGTATTTTTGTCGTACCCAATATTATGCATCAACCAATACTATTTACTATTTTGTTTGAGTGCCTTTGAGCTGCAGTTTCATTTTGTGACACAAAAACAATCCAATACACAGGAACTAATACTCACCAGTGAAATCAAACATCAAGCACTACCTATCAAATTATTTCATTTAGTCACAGACCAGTATGGAAAGACATTGATGAAAAGTAGAGCATGTCCATTGCACACACTCAAAATTTTGTGCACACCTTATGCAAAAAAAATTAGTTCTTTTTGCACAAATATCAGTTTTCCTTCTGGGTACAGAGACCAATGATGATAGCATCTTTCATCCCATGTTCCAAAAAGGTGCTTTTTATGTTCTAGACAGTGTGGACCTGAAAATTTTTCTAGTTGCAAGCTCTCAGGCCCCAATCTTTCTTCCACCTCCTTTTCCACAACAATTTGCTGCTTTAAGTAATGCAATAGTGAGCTTACATATTTCTATTGTCATGGGCATTAGGACAGGAATTTCCAACCAGTGAGAAGCTACGAGCCGCGTTCATTAATGTGATTCCACAAAGAGCGACATCAAATTCATGGGGACACAAGAGCATTATTTTCATTTTTTCCTCTCACACGAAAATATCTTATTGAACTCAAGTGAAGTAAACATATATAAGAAACAGATACTTCAATATGAATGTAAGAGCAGGATAAAACCGGGCAAAGAACCACATGCAGCTCGTGAGCAGCGGGTTGGCCACCACCCATGCATTAGCAGCTTCTGGTAAATCAGTGGATTTGTCTCTTCCAT
>WIPJ01012064.1:131134-143817 GCA_018155075.1 Cassiopea andromeda | reverse complement strand
AAGCTCCAAGTGGAAGTGTAATGATAAGAGCAGGACAGAGAGAAGCAAAGTGAATTAAAGCATTCCATGCCGCAGCCTCATTGAAAACACGAGTTTCTTCAGCTCTGAATCTTCGTAGACCAAGGTGACTGCAGACAGTTCTGTTGAAAGTTCTTTGGCATACTTTGAAAATAACCAACTGTGGAACTATGTAATAGAGTGTACTCAACGAAACCATTTGGATAAATATGAATGGCGTTACAGCCCATTTTGCCGGTATAAATGTGATCTCCATTTCTAGCATTTGCGATGGCCTGCTTTGTCTCCCTTGGCAACTTACTATTATCAACTATAATAGACTGGAATCCCATAGGTAATGTTTTCTTTAATAGGATTTTATGGCATCGTCAGTCACCATTGTTGTTATTGTCTTAATTCCAATGAGTTGCAGTTCTCGCCCTTCCAACATTTATATGGCTTTTGAAAATAGGAAGTGTGCTTGCTTGTTTGATTATATTTGGTAATCACAAAAATCCTGTTCTTCATTGTATGAGCATTTTATCGTTTGTAGTCGTTGTGGTATTTCTTGCAGTAACAGCGTTTCACCATTTTAAGTAGTTGTAGTTTTTTCCCAGACTCCTGTCCTAGTTTTCGCATCTTTGCTTACAAAAATAGAGGCTTATCCAATCATAGCAGACTATTTGAAAGGTCACATGACCACCACTAGCACGTGGATTTTACGTCGAAAAGGTGGATTAATACACCAGTTCAATATCCGCGGTCTCGCTTTCGCTGAGGGGTCTGGATACTAATTAGGGGTGAAAGAGCTGTTGAAGAACCACTTCATTTGCTTTCATGATAACACAAACGAAGGAATATCCTACAATTTAGCGATATTTGAGAGCTATTTAGCTAGTTTTCCTGTCTTTGAGTGGCCTGGCATCACACTAGAACAGCTGTTTTAAAAGCTTTTGGAATACTTTGCTCTGCCAGATGCGCATATAACAATGGTCAACGGAAACTGCACTGTTGTTGTTTGCAGTAACAGTCGATATCAGCTCAGGATTTGGGGAGAAAAGATTTGCCAGCAACATCTTGGAACATTAAACAAAAATTGCCCACTTGCTTGACCATTTCGTTTACTCAGCTTTCCAAGCGTTAAAAGAAACTTACCTTCGGCCGTTTAATTTTTGCGCCATGTTATTTTAGCGATAGGGCATATTTTCGCTAAAGTAAAATTGTGCAAAAATCAATTTTCGCTAATTATTTTCCCTCACTTAGTTTTCCTGCTTTCGGATCCTTGAACTGAAGCCCCACGTTTCCCCGCTTCAGAGTGCATTATTCTTACATTGAATAGAGAAAATCAAAGAGCACAACAACCACAAAATATATATTTATTTTTAATCATAAATTACGAAACTGCTGTTAAGTACATAAGTGAAGAAGAAAATCGAAGAAGGCACATCAACAGAGCAAATAGAAGTTGAATTTAATCTTGGTCAGAGTGACATGGTGTGTTCTATGCACCTTGGTGATGGTGAACCGTCAATGAAAAACCCCTATCCTACTGTCAACTTTGGATATGAAAAAGCTCCCAAACAACCAAGACGGAAACTTATACGGTAGAATTTTGTTATACCAGTATCTAAGAAGGGAACAGAGAAATGTGATTTCTACCAAATGTGGTCATGATTACTACATAGAAAAGCAGCCCTGTTCAGGATGTATTGATAAAAACAAAGTGATATTTTCTATGGTTAATGAGATAGCAAAGCTCAACCAAGAAAAATCAGATTTGAAAGAAGGGATAAATGAACTGTGTAAAGAGGTAATGATTAGAAAATGAAGAGCAATTCAAGAAAGCCACATTCAATAGCAGCAATCAAGCCTGATTCAACGATGAAATTTCTCACCTTCGACGAGAAGTTTCATGCTGTATTCCGTAACCGTCTGTTGTCGTACCTCTTCCGCTGATTTTACGAGTGGCACGTTGTGCTCGTGTGCGACAAACACCGTGCCACAAGTTCCTCCTTAAGACCGGATACTTTTAATCCACGAAGACGAATATAATCTTTTAGCTCATCAGCCTTCATTTTTGAGATTATTTCCAACTCCATAGCGACAAATTTGATCAGTCGCGGTGTGATGAATGCCAAAATAATGGGAAATATGCAGTTGTATGCGTAGTCTGGCAGAGCAAAGTATTCCAAAAGCTTTTAAAACAGCTGTTCTAGTGTGATGCCAGACCACTCAAAGACAGGAAAACAAGCTAAATAGTTCTGAAATATCGCTAAATTGAATGAAATTCCTCTGTTAGTGTTATCATGAAAGCAAATGAAATGGTTCTCCAACAGCTCTTTCACCCCCAATTAGTATCCAGACCCCTCAGCGAAAGCGAGGTCGCGGATATTGAACTGGTGTATTTAGTACATACACTTTCTGTTATAAGAAATTTGTCTATAAGAAACATGAATCTGAAATTAGGCAAAAGCTAAAAAAACATTTAGGAGACACAGGCAGGCTGAGTAAAAATAGTATAACTGCAAAAGAAGTGTTTTTACAGGCAAATCTTTGATCAAACTGACAAGAAAATGGAATTAGCACCCATTACATGCCCGACAGAACCTGAACATCCTTTTTCTTGCATCACAGTTGCCTAATCTGGGTTGTTATTATTATTGGAAGTCTTTCAATTTAGGAAACATTGAAAAACAGTGAAGGTTGGATTTGAAGAAGTATTAAGGAACATTCAGACTGAAGCCAGAGAGTTTGTTTCTTGCTAAAAAACTTACATTTAATGATTAAAAGGCAAATCTTGTTGAGGATACTGAGGATTGCCCCTATTTCTAAAACCTTTTGTTAAGCCGTTTAAGTTTACAGCCAATCATTGGCCGGGGAATTTATTGCCATGCGCGAGCCACGCACCATCTCAGGAGCGGTGATCGGAGTCCAACATTTTTGACTCCGAATTAAATCCAGCTCCAAAAAAATTGACTCCTGCTCCTGTTGTAGTGAAAAATTTAAACTTCAACTCCTGTTAAACTCCAGTTTAGTTGCATCTTCTTGAATATAGATACAAAAAGTATTTTTTCACAGTGCGAGGCTATTCAGCTTTCTGACTTCTTGTGGACCACTTTTAACTGAGACAACTCAATTTATTGAATTGTGCATAACAACATATTTTGTAAATTACTCGCCTTAATTTTCATCACTTTCCTTTATTAAATTGTTGTAAGTAAACGTGACCATGAATTGTGGTGCAAGTCAAATTTATCATACTTGACTTCTTTACAAGTGAAAGGTCACAAACCAAAAAAGAAAAGCTAGGAGGTGGTGTAACCAAAATTGAAAGTCTACATGATTTTGCTTTGCATTTTTCAATACTCCGCATGATAAATAATCACAATTTAAAATAAACATTAAAAGGATTCTGAGTTACGATATTTGCTGAGTATGCTAAAATTGTCTAAAATTATTTGCTCTCAAAGTTTATTCAAACAGCTTCCGCATCACTGACGTCTAAATGAACCCATTGGATCACAATTCCAAAAAATATAATTGCAGTTGTGGTGTGAATACCGAATAATAATCAGAGTGGTGGATGTTGGCTCTTGTTATCATATTTCATTTTAAATTGAATTTTTTTCAACTTTCCCTAACATAAGCAAAACTCAATCTAAAACTGAAACTGCCATAATATAACTCCGGCTCCTGATCCAGTTTTTTATAGAAATTTCAACTCCGGCTCCTGATCCGGTTTTTAATAGAAATTTCAACTCCGGCTCCTGATCCAGTTTTTAAGTAGAAATTTCAACTCAGGCTCCTGATCCGGTTTTTTATAGAAATTTCAACTCCAGCTCCTGATCCGGCCAAAATAGTTAAACTCCGGGTCCAACTCCGGGTCTGGTTGTTGATCACCTCTGTTCAGGGGTAACCTATCGCACCCGGGACAGACATGGCTCTTTTGATGAGTGCAACTGGCTCTCTGGCTCACAGAAAAATTTTACCTGACATTTTTTCATTCGCCACATGCATGGCTCTCATGGAATTGCTTGTTGCAATATGAAGCTATAATGGCTCTCTGAGACGAAAAGGTTCCCGACCCCTGCACTATGTCATTGCACTGCCCACAATCAAGCAAACTCAAAAATATGCATTCTGCGCGTGCCCTGAGATTCTCTTTCTAGGGAATGACCGCTAAGGCGAAGAAAGGATGTCGCATTCTATGCAACCATTCTAAGCTGATTTCGCATAATCTGGAATTACTAACAATGAAGCATTTTACAAATCAGAGATATATTGAATAGCATACAATGAACAAAAACCAAAAACACCACAAAACCACAAGGGAATCAGTCCAAAAACAGCCCTTCCAATCAGCATAAGCGTCAAATCTTGATTGGCTAACAAGGGAATCGCCATCACCATCGAATGACCATCGAATGATAGAAATGTAAAATTCAAGGCACCACAAAGCTATTCATATTTGGTATAGATCGAGGAGAGTATGAATCATCGGAAAATCCAAATGACGAACTCTCCGTTGTTCTTAGAAGAGAACGGATACTCTTGGGTGCATAATAGACGCTCTCCCCCGTTAATAAATTTTTCAAAAATTGTCCAACCAGGAAATTCTTATTCTAACCCCCCAGGCTATTAATATTTTCAGTAAGACCACACCCAAGGCACAAGAAACTATTGTCTTTTCTAAAAAAATTTTTGGTCATTTTCCAACCCCCCGTTTATTCTAACCCTCGCCCATTAGGTTTTGGGGTTCCAATCCCCCTTCTATTAGGCATCAAAGAGCATAGGGTGTAAATTAGCGCCGATTGAATAGCTCTGTGACAAACGCTAAACCAATCTCCCCTAAGATATGGACAGCAGCAAATCAAAGCAGCGTCTTTCAATTGTCTTAACTTCTGTTGCCAACTCCAAGTGACAGCTCGTCATTTACTGCAACAATTTACCAAAAGAAATTGTGAGAACTGTCACTGCACTAAGCCTGCTTGTATGGAAAGGCCAGCCGTGATTTCTTGCTTCAAATCCTAGATTCCTATGGAAAAAGAAATATAACATATTTTATGATCGCCTATATATAAATTGTATTGTACATGTGAAATTAAGTCGCTGAGTCTGTAATGTCGGCAATTGCAAGTACTATCTCTATAATGTCATGTTATTGTCACGTGTATATCCGTACCATGTAGTTATGATTTTAGTTAAGTGTAGTAGAATTAGAAGAATCATTCAGTTTAAAATCAGAGCTGAAACAATAAGGACGTGTTTCTCTCAGTCGAGCTCTACGTTACAGAAATGTGGTAACTGACAAGCAGCAAAACAAATGAGCCTGCAAATGCGTGAAAAAAGAAGGAAACATTGGTTTGTAACAAACCTTTATAAATCAATTACTATTTTTTAGAACACTGCTTCTTACGCAAACTTTCAAATTAGAGTTGCCAGCTGGATTAAAAATAAGTGTATGTTATTGTTCATCATAACGTACGTTGTTTTGTTCTCATTATGAACTATTTTGCAGTTAGTATGATGTTATTGCTTCGTCATTACAGAGGTGACATATATTTCACTGATTGCTTTTTGGGATTCTCATTTGCTGTATTCATTTTAGTACAGTTAAACATTTGAATAAAATTCTTTTCAGTAAAAGCCAAATTAGGTCGAACTTCAACTTTTAGTCATATCATTTTTTTGAAAGCAAACACGTTTTGAAAAGCCGAATCTCTTAGAAATATATAAGTCTCTCTTGTTTGCTTTCGAATCTCTTGTTTGCTTTCGAAAAAATGATATGACTAAGAGTTGAAGCTCGGCCTAATTTGGCTTTTACTGAAAAGAATCTTATTCAAATGGTTAATTGTACTAAAATGAATACAGCAAATGAGAATTCCAAAAAGCAATCAGTGAAATATATGCCACCTCTGTAATGACGAAGAAATAACATCATATTAACTGCAAAATAGTTCATAATAAGGGCAAAACAACGTACGTTATGATGAACAATAACATACACTCTTTTTTACAATAAAACGTAATTTTGTTCGAGCCTCAATATTTATAAATTTTTCCGGCTTTGAGCCTTAGCTTATTCCTAAATCATTCTAAAGTGTCAAAGCTGTGACGTCATCTGAAAATCAAAGGAATACATTCAAATCTTTGTTGAAGTTTTACTTCATCATAAAGCAAAACGAACGTGTAACAGAGTAGTAAATTTAGAATCGATAGTGCAAAAGTCAAACTAAGTACAAACAGTACTACCTTAACATGTAACTCTGGTCCCTATCCACTTTTAATACTCTTGTTCCTTGCTAATAGCATATTTTAGTTGGTTCAACATCGACAAGGGAAACGTCACCGAACATAACATAAAGCCCTGTTTACACTACTAAAAAAGCTACCCGGGTGAACCCGGGTTCAACTTGGGTAGAGGTAACCCATGTAGATTTTTGTAGTGTAAACGCATGCCTACCTGGGTTGAACCCGGGTAAATTCAACTCACTTATGGAGGTGGGTTGAGTTTACCCGGGTTCAACCCGGGTAGCTATGCGTTTACACTGTAAAAATCTACGTGAGTTAACCCTACCCAGGTTGAACCCGGGTTCACCCTGGGTAACTTTTTTAGTAGTGCAAGCAGGGCTTAACTCGATTCTGTTCAGCTTAGAAGTAAAACATGCAGAGTCAATCGCTACGTGAGCAATAGTTACTTAAGATGATAATTGATATCATGTTAAGGGGCAGCTAATTAAATGTTACAGAACACAAAAATTCTAAGTCTTGATGTAACTTGAGTCTCATATTATTCCTAAAGTATTCTTAAACTTCAGCAATTCTGAGTCTTAATATTCTAATAAACTTTATTCTTGTATAAAAGCGTGTACGCTATTTCATTTCTTGACTTGTACAATGACATCACACCTCCTCTCGCTTTCAGATGATGGTAAATCTTTTTATTATTCTCTAGCCTCGTCTTCACATACGGCTTTACTTTCTTATCTATGTGATGAAAGGGTTTTTAAGGGCCTTGGAAACCTGTTACACACAATAAGTATGAGACACAAGCACTTAAAGTCTAAAAAAGAGAGATACCAGACCTCCCAATCTTGAATTTCCATCCTTGACCATCTCATCTACTGCTGGTACTTCTCCCATCGCAAACTGTTTCATCATTTGATTTTATATTGCTGACTACATTCGTTTGTTCTTTAATAAAATCCAATAAATTGGCTGAAAAATCCTCCCCAGTCTGGTTAGAATGGGGATGCTCAGAACGATGCTGTCTTACAAGTTGATGAATAAAATCCACCGGGCTTTGGGAAACATGGCTTGCTGTAATACTTCCAACGATGCATGAGTCAGATGGCTTCACTATTGGCGGTTGTACAAGGGCACTATGCAGTGGCAGCTCACTACTGCGTTCCTTATGGCTAACCTTCGAGTCCCTCTTAAATTCTTTGCTCTTCTTCACTTCCTTTGGTGGAGTGCCTGATTGGGAATTTCCTTCTGGTAAAACTTCCTTGCAATCCAAATCTTCAGTAGAGTTCGTAGAATTCTCCGTGCCGCTCACTTTAACACCCTCAGATGAAGTAACATTGGATTCAACTGTAGATAACGTTGTGTCATTTATTGTGTCGTTCGACATTGGTCCTGCATTCTCCGAGGAATTGCTGTCATTTGGTTCAGATCTGAGTTTCGCTAGCATTGATGAAAGTGGCACCTTTTTCTCCGTATTTGCCGTTGACGATAAAGGAATCGATAGCCTTGTTGTCGCTGCAATTAGCCTATCTCTTCTCGCAGATAGCTTGTCAAGTCGTTTTTGTAAATCATCATTTTCAGCACGCAACTGGTATAAACAGGACAGCAATGAACCGACTGGAAAGAAAATCAACGTACTTTAGGCATAATCAAATATCTACAAAACCACCATATTAAGTGGTCATATTTCCTTAGAAGCAAACATGACGAAGTAATGATCATTCCAGATACGATATGATATGATTACTTTCTTTACTAAATTTAGGCCTATTTTGGCGTTTGTACAATCTACAATTGTCTGAAAAAATGTTTTGCAGCTTACTGGCACAGGTTTCTCTGCCATCCCTGGAAAACAAAACTGATGTAAGAAAGTAATCATGTCTATCGAGAGCTGTCTGCAAGAACTGAAGCTGCCTACGGGGAGGGCTCGCGACTTTTTCGGGCCCTGACCCACCCATCCTACCAAAACATTGCACTCCCCAGGAATGCAATTTTTTATGATATTGTATTGTCTAATTATACGTAATTGGCTTTTGTCTAATGGCTTCAGATGAAAAGAACTTGGAGCAAGGAACTTCAGTGCAGTTGGTCGGCGGACAAATTTGATATGACATGATACGAGTAATTGCTGTACAGTTGGCTTTTAAGAGAGAGTATAGCATATTAATGCTAATAAACGCCAACTTACTTCAGCTTAGAAGAGGAAACAGTATTTCATGTCAAATAGAACCTAACTTCAAATAATATAAATCCTTATTTACAAGAATCCTACATCTGGTATAAACGTTTTGCAATATCTGTAGTTGCATATACTTCCATTAACCGGAGTGATGGCCTAGTGGTAGAGCGTCTGCCTCACAACCGGTAGGTCGTAGGTTCGAACCCCGGCCGAGTCATACCAAAGACTTTTAAAATGGTACTCACTGCCTTCTCGCCTGGCGCTCGACATATGAGAATGAAGTGGGAAAGTTAAACTCGCGGAGCTATCAGTGGACCAGCCCCCCGCTGTAGCTTTCACTGCATTCGCAGACGCGTGGCCTAGGGCTATAAAAACGGAGATAGGCGCCGCCCTATGCGCCATTGGGCGAGGGGAAGGAGTTTTCTGATATATTTCCATTACATACTTTTATGTATTCCTAGAACTCAGATAGAGTGCTAGAACTGTTCTTTCTTTTGGAAGAGAAGGCCATAATATGTAACCTATGTACATTATATATTCAGTACCGTATCTTGTGGTGATAAAGATGGCACAAAAGAACTAACTGCAACTTCGCATGCGTCACGGAGAATTTCAGTTGATAATAACCAAGTCGTCTAATGAAGTTTTACAAGCAACATGGATCAAACTTTCAAGGACTTTAGCATTGACAGTCACCTCCCCCGCCCCCCCCAAGCCAGCCTAAAGCTCCTGACATGAGAGCTTTCAATAGACGGCGGCTACCAGTGATTTATCGTCGGCTGCTGCTACCCAAACTACTGTCTACTTTGACTTTTAATGTAATGTAATCGATAATTTATACACGAAAAAAATAGCCCTTCAGCAACTAAAATGTTACATATGAATATATACACTTTAAATGATGTATTAAGAAAAAAATTAACAGGCATAATGGGAAGTAATATTAATATTGCTGCTCTTCCAGGGGGTCGTGTGTTCAGTTATTATTTTTGATCAGCCAATAGATGTGCTTTTCATTTCTTTATGAAGCATTTGAGAGTTGAGGCCTCTCGTATATCAACAGGCATATCATTCCATAATTTTAAAGCCGAATATTTGAAGCCATTTGTTGCACGTTCCGTATTTAGTCTTGGGATTTGAAGATCATGGCAATTCCTTGTTTCATATTTTCAGTGGACTGATCTTAACTCAAATTTATCCCAAAGACTTTCAGAGCTTAACTTGTATACAATATTATACGTCATAACTATTCGATCAAACGAGATTAGATTACTGAGTAGATTAGATTAGACTACGTAAAAAAGTACACCTAATGGGCCATCCTTCACGGGACAGTCCCCTACTATATATGATTAGCCGCTTACTCCAAACAGTATGGACAGCTTTGTGACATGCATTAATAATGAACTAAACAATGGTCACAATATGAACTATAGACTCCTACCATCATAATGAGTTGCTTTTTGCATACAAAACCGTGCTCCCTGATTCCATTGAAACTCTAAAAGGTCTTGAAAGGATTCCGGATTCTTCTCACTGTGGAATAGAAGGGAACATTTGTTAGCTCAAACATGAGTGGCAACCTACTATTCTATTTCTCCAAGCAAACACGGCTGGTAACTACAATCTCTTGTCCATGGTCTTTGGCATTGCCCAACATTCACTAACGGCAATGAATGTTGGACAATATCGAAGACCATGGACAACAGATTGCAGTCAGCAGAAATGTGGTTCTATAGAAGAATGCTTAGTATATCTTAGACAGAGCATATGTCAAATTTGGAGGTGCTAATCAAGGCAGGCACGGAAAGGTAGCTAATTCAAGCAATACGACTGTGGCAGTTGCAATTTCTAGGCCATGTCTTAAGAAAGCAAGATTTAGAAGATGTTCTAGCAAGAAAAACTAAGGGGGATATTCTAAGAGCTGCTAAAGGCAGGGAGTTATCGAAGTCAATGGCCACCAATGTTCTGATAGAGCATGATATTTAGAGAGAGAGAGAGAGAGAGAGAGAGAGTGGGAGAAAGAAAGAGTGAGATAGAGAGATCGAAAGAGATAAAGAGATAAAGAGATAGAGAGATAGATAGATAGATAGATAGATAGATAGATAGATAGATAGATAGATAGATAGATAGATAGATAGATAGATAGATAGATAGATAGATAGATAGATGGATAGATAGATGGATAAATAGATAGATAGATAGATGGACAGATAGATGGACAGATAGATGGATAGATAGATGGATGGATAGACAGATAGAGATCTAAATTTTCATGCATGTGCCTTACAAGGAAAAGCAGGAGAGCAGAGCAGTTGGAGAACTTGCTTACTGTGCGGAAAGTCAATGGTTTGTGCCACAATCAAGACCTGACTGAATGCTCGCTCTCTGTTTACCCCGCAGTGAATGGGTACCTCGTGGTTTCTTTACCTTTACCTACACAAGGTGTGTCTGTGCATAAATGCATATAGTCTCTTCAAGCTGACTGTCACAACTCTCGAAGAACTGCGCTCAAACCCAATTACAAAGCATGCAATTTAGCATAAATTAAATTCCTCAAAGTCGCAGATTTTAAAACCCTCCTTGGCTAAGCAAAGGGGTTCTTCGTTCCGTTGACGCAGATTCTAAAGCCCTCCTTGGCTGAGTGGATTGAGAACCATGACAGGGGAATATTGATCTCTTTTACTGATCAAAGGAATTCTATGAAGACTAAAGTAAATCTCCTAAAGATAAAAAAATGCGGATTTCGTATACTAAACGAAAACTTCCTAGTCTTCTATAGGCAACGAGGCAGTTTTTGTTAAGTATGCTATATCCGATCTTGTTTATCTTCACGAGATTTACCTTAATCTTCATAGAATTCCTTTAATCACTCAAAGAGATCTATATTCTCCAGTCAAGGTTCTCGATCAACTCAGCCAGGGAATAATCCTTAACCTTGTTTTGAACTGCACCAAACCACATCAAGTTAGTTTAAAGTACTATGTTACAACGCAACAAAACAATGATACAGATACTGATGGCATAGGCTTCAAATCTTTGATTGGTCGAGAGCTCTGATCACATTTAAATTCTCATTCCCGTACTAGCCAATAGCTAGTCTGGAGTTTGACAACAAACGTGCCTCACAGCTAAATTTAGGCCCATTTTGGAACCTATGCTGATACTGGTATTACTTATAATGTTATCACAGACGGATTTCGCAGAAGGTTGTAGGGGGTATGCTACACCCCCCAAAATTCTCGCATCATTGGGTAAATTCTGCATTACATGTGTTTTTAAACAAAGCATGAGGCTGAAATTAGTCAAAAATTAAGAAACATTTAACAAACACAGGCAGGCCAAGTTTTAAACAATAACTTGCAAAAACTAGTTTTACTAGTAAAGTTCCAATCAAACTAGCAAGAAAATAGAATGAACATCCAATCACATGCCTCACAAAACCTGGGCATCCTTTTTCTTGCATCACAATTGCCTAATCAGGGTTGTTATTAGCATTGGAAGTCTTTACACATAAGAAACATTTAAAGCTGGATCTGAGAAAATACTAAAAAAACATCCTGGCTGAAGCCAGAAAGTTTGCTTTTTTATAAACAAACGTGTATTTCCGTATCATTGGGTAAATTCTACAACGTTATCGAATCGCTCGGAAAACTTCAGAATAGTCATTCTTTTTTATGATACTAGGATGGTTTTCCAATAATAAAGGCTTGTGGTTTCTACTCCAAAAAGCAAATATTTAAGGTAGGGCAATAGCGAAAATTTAAAACGGGCGTGGCTTCATTTTCCAGGCGTCTGAAGGGTGCGTAAGCCAATAGCCTTCATCCTACATCCCTAATAATCATCTCTTAAGTCGTCCCCGAATCTCATGTACAACAACTGAAAATTACTGTAACAGAAAAAAGAAAGGAATTGAAATCAAATTACAAAAATGAACAATACCTACCCAAAATTTCTAGGAAAAAGCGATGGAATTCTGTCATTCTCCAACAGATCAACTTGAGATGGACGTGGCAAACTAAGCCCTTTCGATTTTTGCAGATTCTTTTTGACTTTTCGCTTTTCTTCAATTTTCTTCTTCTTCGGTCTTTTCTCGCCATCTACGGACGACAATGACTTCCGCTTTTTACCCTCTGTTGATACTGATTTTGAATGTCCGGTCCCCTTGAGTTGTGACGAAGAGAACTTTTTAGTTTGTGAAGTCACCTTCCCCCCAGACGTCACCTTCCCCCCAGAAGTCACCTTCCCCCCAGATGTCACC
>WIPJ01012064.1:117293-130949 GCA_018155075.1 Cassiopea andromeda | reverse complement strand
GTCACCTTCCCCCCAGATGTCACCTTCCCTCCAGATGTCACCTTCCCCCCAGATGTTACGCTTTTGTCAACCGTAGAGACTAAACCTTTAAGCTTCTCATTTGATTTCTGAGCCTCCTTGCTTTTTTCCACTCCACGGCTACTAGAACTTGATACCTTACTTGTGTTGACCACGTCAATGAGCTCCTCTGTTGACGATGAAGTTTGGTTTTTCTTTTCGTGCTCCCTGCTCAAAATATCAGCCACGTTAAAACTGTTTGCATTCGCGGATCCAGCATTCTCAGACATCAATGAATTAAGCGGCGTTTTAGGCTCGGCTTCATTTGGGAAATACTCAAGAAGGCCTGGCATTTGCTGCAGCAGATTCAACGACTCGGCTGCGGATTTCTCTGCACTTCCCGCTCTCGCCAACAGCGGCTCACTTTTCTTTTCGTGTCCGCTAATTTTCTCAGATTTATCAGACGTCCGTTCTACAGTGCTGTTCGGATTAGTTTTAGACAAATTATGGCTCTTTTCTTTCTTCTTCAGCTTGCTACTATCACTATTCGAGATGTACTCAGTCTTGTTTTGCTTTTTCTCCTTTTGTCTTTTGTCAGGTTCAGAAGCGTGAGCTTTTGAGCCAAACTAAAGAGAATCAAGGTTTGAGACAACGAACAAACAAAAAAATACATAAGAAAAATGGACTTTTCCAAACTTTTCTTATCAGAGGACATTGAGCTGAAGACCTATAATATAATACTACTATTTCAATTACAAATGTGAATAAGCCCTGAATAACCTTAGCAGAAAACACAACACCCAAAATGATTGCTTAAACATATAAGTATAAAGAAATAAAAGAACATACATATATAAATATACATATATATGTACATTATTATATTTATATATATACACACCACACACAAACACACACACACATATGTTTTACAATATTTTTTCCTTGCTCATTTCATTTGTTTTTACATGTTTCAGGAGGGTTACCCTATAACATAGCTCATATTTAAAGGGCGCTCCTTAAGAACTATAAATAAGCAAAAGTACAATCCTATGAAATACTAGTCATACTTACAATGTACCAATATGTAGGAAAAAAATTTATAATAATAGCATATACCTTAAAGCAAAATATAGGAAACAAACAAATGGCGCTATTGTATTGACAAAATTGGACAAGTAGGGCAGCGCTTGGCCATTTATTGCTTTGTAAAAGGATTGTGAACTATGCTCACATAATCTTGATGAATTATACTAGGCAATCTTAGTTGTTTAAGGAGTGGTTTGGCCAAACCTATGTAAATAGTTATGTGCCTGGGAACCCTAGGTTATGGAAAAATGTGCCTGACATATACTAAAATAGTTTTATATCCTCTTACAGTAACCATTGGTTAACTTTCAAGGAATGCTTCTCGAAATTAAAGAACTTTCAGGCGCTTGCACAGTATAGTTGCAGACTAGTGTTACTATATTGTTGAAGCCAAAAGTTATTTAATATCAAATTAATGAATTCCAACATCAAAATTCGTACCCAGCACCAGATCAAAGATAAAATTCTTAATTTAGTACTTAGACTTACATCAAAATGTATTTCAAATTGTGCCTGCTGATGCCTGGAGGCCACAAAATGTGCCTGGGAACCAGGCTCCCTGGATTTATTGAGGCTTGGGTTTGGCAGGTGCAATGTACAGATTATCTGTTATAATTTTTATAGCTCTGTTGTGCAACTTTTCTAGAATGCTGCAGGTGGTGATCCCACATGTTCCCCAAACAGAGTAGCAAAATCTAAAATGAGGTTCCACAAGCCCCTGTATATCCTCTTTAAAGTATGTTTAGGGATGACTTTTTTGGAATGTCTAAACACTGCAATAGAATGAGTAACTTTCAATGCAACTGCCTTTATGTGGTCTTTCCAGTTAAGCTAAGTATCGATGTGAACCATCAGATACTTAACAGATTGACTCTTTAGGGGCTTCTTAGTAGTAAGTAGTCTTTCAAAAGAGATAATTTCTTCAGAAAATACCTTTGACACTTTTTTTGCCCAATGCTGTGTGCAGTACCCAACATACTGAACATTTCCAAAAT
This sequence comes from Cassiopea andromeda, assembly GCA_018155075.1. Lineage (NCBI taxonomy): Eukaryota > Metazoa > Cnidaria > Scyphozoa > Rhizostomeae > Cassiopeidae > Cassiopea > Cassiopea andromeda. The sequence goes on along the minus strand of WIPJ01012064.1, from coordinate 128,868 downwards.
GACCAGCCTCCTCACATAACATCCGTCTCGCTTGAGCACTGCAATAACATGAAATACAAGCTATCAATGAAGAATATTGGGGAAACATTAAAATAAACATACCAGTTCATTGATTTCTACTCTTCAACAAACGATTGATTGATTGATTGATTGATTGATTGATTGATTGATTGATTGATTGATAGAGTGATTGACTTCATTGATTTATTCCATATATTTAAGGAAGGTCACCCTTCAGCTATAGCCCTATTCACCCTTCAGCTATAGCCCTATTCACACTATAGAAACTAACCCGGGATCGACCTGGGTTAAACTAGCCAAGACTCGCCCTAGAGGTTGGTTGCAGAACAAACGCGTACGGAAATATAAATTTAGGAAAAAAGGCGGATATTGATATTGGGAATCAAGTTCTGGGTGTTGGCTTTTGCTGCCAAATATTTGTTTTGAAAACTTTGGCATTGGCTTGGCATTTTTACATGAAAACACGGCGTTTGGCAAGGAGAAACCGACTTGCACGTATCCAAGCCAACAAATTTGTTGGTCTGGTAATTGGCCTGCATCCCATTATTTTTTCCATCTTGTCAAAATGCTTAAATGTTTCTCCATTTTTTCCGGGAAGGCTGTTATTATCTTTCATCTTTTTATATTTATGTTTTAGTTGTGTGATTTTTGCTTTCCCCTGGGAATAAGAGCGGGTGAAACCACCCTCCTCTTAACGCTTCGCTATATGCTCAAAAATTGGCCTCTTACGAGAACAACTGTCCAATGCCTGCTGTATGCTTTCATCGGCCAAGATATTTATCAATAACGATATTTCCTCCTCGTCCCAAGTAAATCCTCTATCAATTTTCTCTTTGCTCATTTTGTATGTTAGAGAACCTTGTATCGGTTTCTTCTGCTTCACTAGCCCCGACAAAATAATTCAAGAAATGGGAGCGCTTGAAATAAGCATGTAAACAGACAAAACTAACCCAGGTTCGCCCCATATTTGCGTTCACACTATCAGTTGCCAAATCTAACCCAGGCTTGACCCGGAGTGAACACACCTTCAGAGTTGAGTTAGTTTAACCTGGGGAGAACCTGGGTTAGTTGTGTGCACACATGCAAAAAACTAACCTGGATTAGTTTAATCCAGGTCAAACCCGGGTTAGTTTGTGTAGTGTGAAGAGGGCTTATGATGCTGATTTTCAAGGGGACTTTCACCTAACTGTTTACAATTGAGTGAAGATTAGCTGAACATGATAAACTATATAAAATCCCCTATTACAAGTAATTGCTAACGTACAAAGTTGCTTAAAGTGAAAGAAAAAAGTAAAATCCTGATTAAAATTTTCATTAAGAAGCTTTTGCTTAAAAACTGAAAGGGATGGTGCCTGTTTAACTCACAAGAGCATTCCATGATTTGGCTCTGTGGTAGGAAAAATGTTTTTGGCCATTCAAAGAAGTGTTCATTGGCAGCCTCAGGTTTCTCACCCAAAGTGCCTTTAGACATAGTGCACAGGATCTACCCAACCATATCTATAAAGTTTTGACCTGAAACTTAAGTCTAATCTACTTATAGAAATCAATAAATCAAGATACTATTCATTGGGCATGGGTTGTATACATCAGTGCATTAAACAAGCCCCTTCAAACAAGCCTTATATTTAGAGGTATCAATAGACGGTGGCTAGCAGTGATTTATCACAGACTACTTCTGCCTACATTGCTATCTACTTGACTTAAAACGCAAAATGGGTAGCCTTCCACAGAAAAAAAGTACACATAATGATTGGTCCTCCATGGACACAGTCACCTACTATTCATAATTAGTCACTTATTCTAAATATTTTTGAAAGTTTTGTATATTGCTGCTCTACAATCATAAAAACCTACTTCAAAATATATAATACTGTAATCCATACTTTCTTGTGGTAAAGATGACAAGAGAATACATTTATCTTTCATGAACAGAACAAAAGTTTTTTCTTCAGTGTAAAGACCTTTGCACTACTTCCTGGTGGGTTCTAGGTTCCTCTTTAGAAAATGCAAAATAAACTGCTTGATATATTGCTCAGATTCTGTAATTGAGAGGAGGGTATTTTAGCCCAATAACAAGGTAACTGATACATTTCTTCAAAGAGAAGCCATGATAAATTTCATATATGACAGGCTCAGTTGTTGCATTGTCCCTTGTATATATGCAGAGGAGGGCAAAAACTAAGATACAGAGACATCATTAAAAGGCATCTCAAGGCAACAGATATCAGCATCAAAAATTTGGAAAACATTGCAGAAGACAGAGCAAGGTGGAGCAGTGCTATCCACCTTGGCAAAGCCAACATCACCAATCAGCAAATGCAGCAATGCAACAGGGTCACTACTGATGACAACCACCAGGGAAATCATTCCTGCATTGACTGGGAAAAACTCTTACATACAAAAAGAGGCTTGCACAAACACAGGTGACTCAAACACTGACTTTTCTTCTACTTACAGCGAGCAATTTCTTACAGATAAATGCAGCTAATAAAGAAATCGCTGCTTGGATCATTTACACAGGACATACTAAAAAGAGGGAAGGGATTTGGGGTACAGGGCCAGGCAACTTCTTAAAGAAATCTTTTTCTTGAAAAGTTCAAATTATCAGAATCACTTTCTAAGATATGCGTGGAATTGTGGGAACCATGTGAAAATGCATGCAGAATTAAGGGCACTTTTTGACAAAGATTCAAAATTATCAGGATGTAAGTCTAGAATTAACAAAATATGCTTACAGTAATACCTCATATCCAGTCAAAATTTGAAACATAGGCTCACAGACATAGAATTGGGTATCACAAGCCCTGCTGAATATACAGTGGTTCAATTGAAAAGATGGAAGGTCAAGAAGCATACCATGTCACATGGAAATTCAGTTTACATCCAGGCTTATTGCATGACATGCAAGCTCCATTTGATGTTCTGCTATCCCTACCGGCCTCTTCACATATGTAACAAGTCTGAAAATGGTGATTGAAGTTTAGAAAAAACCTTAAGAAGTCATTTTCAACAAAAACCAATTCACAGCTAGTGTATTTATACAAAACATGTCTATAAGAAACACAAGGCTGAAGTTGGGCAAAACTTAAGGAACCTTAAGAAAAATAGGCAAGCTGAGTTTCAAACAATAACTTGAAAAGACTGCTTTACAAGGAAAATTTTTAGTACACTTGAAATAAAATTGATAAAGCATAAATTACATGCCTCAGAAAACCTGAAAATCCTATTTCTGGTATCAAGTTGCCAAATTTGAGTTGTTGTTGCTATTAGATGTTCAATGGAAGTAAGAAACAGTTAAGAAACACTTAAGGCTGGATCTAACAAAATATTACAAATCATCCAGACAGAAGGCAGAAAGTTTGTTTCTTAGGAATAAATGTGTAGTTATGGGCCCTGTTTACACTACACCGGTGCAACTCCTATCGTATTTTGATATACTATTTACACTACACTGATGCAAACAATGGTGGAAAACTTCAGTAGCCACACTGGTGCAATTTCTAACTGGTGTAATGTAAACAGGCACACCAGTGTGGTTTCACTCCCACTTCCACAGCGAGGATTGCAAAACTAAAAATCAGTGTGAATTACATTACATTACAGTAAGGTTTCTTGCTTGCTTCTTTCTCACTGTTTCTACTCTTATTTCAGAAATGGTCACCAACAAAATAAAGTATGAAATATAGCAATTTCTTGATGTCATGCATATTTTCTTGCAAATGTGTTGTGCATCACACCAGTGCAGTGTAAACCAGGCAAAAAATGCTTCACTGGTGCACTTTTGCACTGGTGCTAATAGTACACCAGTGTAGTGTAAATGTAGCTTTGATTTCTACTACTTATTGCATGAGATTCATCAATGGAGTCAATTACCTTAAGAAATCTCTCATGTGGTACTGATGACATCTTGATTGGCTCCATTGTTGTGACATTCCCAAATCTGACTTCTGGGATGTATAATGCACAAACAACATGTGCCCAGCCTAGAAAATACAAGGCAAATTGAACAAATAATGTAGCACCTTCTAAATAATTAAATAATATAAGTAATGTCAATTAAACTAATGCTAATTCAAAAATGCACATCAAAAATTAAGAAGACAGCACTTTTCACTGATCAAGTGACAACCAAACTTGAAAAACAAAATTCTGGAAATGAAATAATTAGGTAGAGTTTTTAATGGTTTTTGAGGTAGGAGTTGCATTTATCTGAGTAGGAGTTTCAAGACCCTAACACCACTAACAGTTTATTTATTATATAATTTACCCAATGGAAAGTAGGCATTGCAAATCAAAAAGGCTGATTTTGAACACTTTTAGAGATTCAATATAGTAAAACTTAAAAGCATAAAATACAAAATAATGTATTTGATATAATAAAATATGCTACCATATAGTTGCAAACATAAACACCCAGTACATACTCAGCAATTGCTAGATTGATAGCTTGGAATAGTCAACAGTTCTTTAGATACTAATAACCGGCAGGAAATATCACACTCCTTCAAAGCATACATGTATACAGTAACATAACCTTGCATGTACAACACCTTTGAGAGATGAGATATTGCAGCAGATGGAAAAGGGAAGAGCTTCTATTAATCAAAATCAATGAAAAATATGCTTCTACATAGCTAACACCAGATATTTATGTCTGCTGCATAAGGACTTATACCAAACAACGTATTAAATGCTTAAATGATGAGCAAAATGAAACTTCAAAACATAAACATAATACCTACCACCATTGTCTGTCCTTTTGAGAGCACCTTCTTTGAAAGGGCACAATTCACACTTCTATAAAATAAACAAACCAAAGATTTCTCATAATGTACATCATAGTTAGACAAAACTAAAGCTTCAATCTCAGAATACTTATAAACTAATCTGTTTTCCATCCATGGATGTAGAAGGCATTCAAAAAGTGAGGGGGCAAATGCATTCAGGGGAACCCCCACAAACAAAAAATGGCCCTATGTAAGGTGAAAGGGATCCTATGTTCATTACTCCTTCCTATGTAAATAAGATTTTAGGCCTTTTCTTTTTGAGTGGGGGGGGGTTAGTGGTAGTGGTGTAAAGATCTAATTTCAAAAATCAACAACTGACTTAGATGATTGGTCATGATTCTACAAAAAGATCTAGGGGTACACTGCCAATCAAAGCTTGACAACTGGAGTTGAATGCTCCACAAACCATTAAGGTGTTCAAGTATCTTAGAAAGGAACAGATTTAACTACAAAATTTTTGCAAATGGCAAAGGGATTCTGAAGATGCTACACAGGACATTGGCAAATCTTGGAATTCACAGGAGGCTGCACCATCCCACAAAAACATCATTTGAATGTAGCAAAAGGGCTGCACTCCTTAATTTCCTTCATTAAATCTAAGAAACTTTTAAACCTGCATATTTTCAAAACTATAACTTGGTTAATGGGCTCCATTCATTTTCAGTTAAAGATCATAGTCATTGTGTTCTAGAGTGTTACCTACTGAATGCTTCAGTCTCTAATTTCTGGTTTTGCTGCCATTTGCCTCTCAGCACTTTCAGCAAAATGAAATGTTCAGTTACTTTAAGGGACTATTAAGGAACTTGTGGTACTGTAATTTGATTACCACTACTTAATCTTTTTCTCCTGTTAATTCACAGATGACTTCTATTGGGGAAATTTATACCCATGTTTAGTGAGTACCTCTTGCTAATCTTAAGCTACTGTTGCAAGCCAAAATGTCATTGGTCACCCTCATCTCTACCAGTGTGGACTGAACTAGACAAAACCCCATAGCTGAAAATGATAACTGATAGCCATCTGATGAACATAATGTGGAAAATCTCAATTAATTCGATCCCTAACCACTATTTGCATTTTGTCCTGAGCCATAAGGCATGATATAGCAAAATACTACACTTCAAATTTTTGTGGGCACTTTCCATCCAAATCAGTGTATGACAACCCATTACATTCTATTTTTTGCAGGCACATATTTCTCAGATCTGCGCTTGCAGGCACAAAATGCTTTTAATGAGGCCTGAGTAGATATGTCTCTTTGGCACTTCTGTTCTGTGCCAAGGTAACCTGCTAAAAATAATGGGCTCATTCTATGTAAAATGGAACTGGAGGTCAAAACATGAGTTGAAAACTGTTTTTATTGGTCCTTGTACATCAAAAGTCTCAGAAAATAGTGGGTGCTATGCTTCTGTACTTGACTTTGACTTTTCTGAGACACAGAACAAGGGATTTTGTTTTAGTGAAGCAAGTTGTGACACACATGACAAAAAATGTGACACATATGACGCTGCCTTTTTTTAGGAATTCTTTCTTCTGAATTGCATTTTTTCCCAAAAAATTGGTGCAATGTTGTTGGCAGGTCTTTTTTGAAAGCAAATAATGTAATGCCTTTTTGGTCATTTTGTGAGAAACAATATTTTGCTTAATGTGACTGAAATTACCAAAATTGCTGTTTCGTTTCATTGTGACATACACAACATTTTTTCAACACACTACTGCAGAGCAACTGCTGGAATGAATGGCAAAATGGTAATACATTTGAATGGTAATACAATGAACAACAGAAAGTTGGAAAGGATTGTGAACAAAATCTGGCGGGGTGTTTTCATGAAATTAAAATTAATAATGGAATTTCACACTGTTTAAAAAGGAAAACCATACCACCAGTATAGTGACACACTTGACATGGAATGGCCCAGTGAGGGCTTCTAGGATAGCTACTATGAGCTTTTGCTTCAACATTGAGCACTTTAAAATGTCACATCCTTCCCAACACACAAAAAAACAGCACTATGCAAAGCTTTCAGCAGAAGGCGGCTACTGGTGACTTACCAACAGCTACTTGTATATAAACTGCCGTCTAATTTTGACTTAGAAGTAAGTAAAAAAGTACACAAAATGGGTGTCCCTCAATGGGACAGAGCTGCCTACCATTCGTGATCAACTGCTTATTCTAAAACTTATTGAAAGCTCTGACAATGTGGCAGGGCTGAGCATAGCACATCATCATTCCGACAAAAACTGACTGTACTGCCATAAATTGAAACAGCCTGTAGGGACAAATAAACATGCAATGACAGCCCTATATAGCCTACACTATGCTTGCAGCCATCTACATGCAGTTCAGTACAGGGCATGAAAACCCACCTGACCATGCGACCGCCCGGTCGCAGGAAATTTCTCATGCTTAAAGTCTTGCAGGAAATTTTTCAAAGTATACCCTGTCGCGCGCAACATCTCTGTTTCTCATAAGTTCATAAAATTGAAAATAGTTTGAAGTTAAATAAAAGCAACTTATCTAGATTGTCTCTCATGGTGAATTTGCCAGATCAAAAAACATACTTTCTCCTAATGCTTTTCACAAATCATATTTGCTTTAGCCCTTTTTAAATACAGCTGACAGAGTTAAGTTAATGTTCACTGAGAGTTGTTTATTTCCATAGATGTCTTACCTACATTTATATAACCAGTATCATTATTGTTGGAAAGTGACCCCTTTTCATTTTTATCTTTCCAGTCTTGCAGGAATATTTAAGCATGATTTTTGTCCAGTCGCAGGAAGGAAATTTTTTTTCATGCCCTGGTTCAGTATTTAATTTCATGTTCTTGAACGACATCATAATAGTTGAAGGTAAACAAACTATATCTATACCACTCTGGCCACTCTCTCAGTGGATCGGCACTTGCAACAGAACCAAGGCCCACTTGGCACTTTTACAATCCCATAGCATGCTGTTGGAAAAATAAGATCATGAATAATTACAATCAATGAGGACTTTCACCCACAACATTGATAGGAAGCAAAGTTCAATATTTAGTTTCATCGTAATCTTCCTAAAAAGAAGGCTGTACTATTGGACAGATAAATTTCCAAATAAACTAGATACCATGATCACAAACATGTCAAGTGAAATGCTCATACTTTTCATGGATGTGAATCTTTCTTCAGCTTAGGTGCAAAAACATGGATAAGAAAGAAGCAAAGAGAGAACACTTATTACTTTCCAAGTATTTTAATTTTTAAATGGACTATGATCTCCTGAAAATAATGTAAAATTTATACAATATAGTTCATCCAATGGATGTACTGAATGATCCATCCTCCACAACAATCACTGCATACGTAATAATATTGCGAATTTGCACATAAAATGCCAAACTTGCACTTTTTTAGAAGGGCAAAAACATGCAATCAATAGCTTAGTTAGCAAACCTCCGAGCAAAAGCATGCAAAAAGCTAACAACATGCCAATACCCTAGGTGAGAAACCTTTGAGATAACCTATATCATCATAACCTATAACCTTTTCAGCCAATCTGTATCTTGCGCTATATGAGCTGCCTCGGTAATGTGCAGCTAACTGGGCTATGGTTTAAAAGTGGTAGTCGGGTGGCAATGAATACAGGCACCTTGCACAAAAGCTTCAAGCTACTGATGCACCTTGATAATTTGGACTTCTGTCAAGACTTTTGGTATATTTTCAAGAAATTGGCTTTCCGATAAATCCTTCACTTTTACAAACGATCGCTGCTCGAGGTAGTCAAGAGCACAAAAGTTGGTAGGCCTATTGCTGTAATACAGGGCACTGAGTTCCCAATAGTACCACACTTTCGTTCATGACAAGTTTTTGCACAGAAAGAATAAAGTACATACCTTGATGAACTGCAACGTTGCAACCATTTCCATCACAATAAACGAGGGGATTTTCATCCCATCCCCGCTCGTCCAAACATACACAGCACCCACCTACCATGTCCATCTTTCCTCGCACATAAGGCGCCCCTTTTTGCGCCTCCGCAGAAGCACCTTGTAGAGAGCCAGAGTTTCAATAACAAAGCAAAGGGTGACTTGACTGCAAATGTTTATTTTTTCCAGCTAGCTGAATGCCAGACACTACATTTTTCTGCATGTTCTGGGTTTTAATCAACACAGTATAGCAATTTTCGCTGCCACTTTGAAGGCTATATTGAGACATGACATGACATTCAAGTATAGATTTGAAGAAGCAGAACGTCGGCAAAAAGAGTCCACGTATTTCTTTATCGATACTGACGACTGACCAAGGGAAACAAACTATTCAATGAAGACTATTCAGCTAAAACGTCTCGATTCATGCTTGAGTCATCCTTAGTATGAGGATGATATAAATGGGCGCATATAAATAAAATAAGATGGATAAACGAACACGTGATAAAAATCAACGTGGAGGGAACCATAAATAATTAGGTAAGAACGTGGAAAGGAACACTAGAGAAGACAATAAATATAAAACTAGTAAAAGGAACCACTAGAGAAACCGTAAAGAAAGATCATGGAATAATTAAAACAGAATCATGGAATTCTTTATTCTCTCTTGACAATAGAGTAAGGCCCAAGGAAACGAAGGCATGACCCGTGGAAGTTATAAATATTTTCAAGTGCTGGTTAACTTTTAATACAGTTTAAGTGATGGAAAAATAATACCTGTGTATGCTCGCTATTGATGGTGATATCTTATATGTTAGGAAGGTTGAGGCCCCCTACGACTCCCCCTGATTAACACATTAATGATACCTATACAAGTGCATTGCCCCCCGATAACATGTTGCAGCTTACTTTACCCCCAGGAGGGTATGCAATTCAATGCAACACAGTTGTGCGCCTGCGTTGTTGCTGGTGCTCTTGTCAGTTGGCTTATTTTCATGCGGTCACACTGGTGGAAGGAGGTAAAATGGCAGCTGCAGGCCACGCATCTAATTTGAACAACAGTTTTTACGACCAACCAAACTATGTCGGCGGTACATCATCAGCGCCTTTGGTAAATAATGGAAGAGAATCAGGGTTTTATAAATCAGGCCAAGTAAACCATGACGATCCTCCATTCTCAAGGTATATTATCTTTAGTTCGTTAGTTATCGCATCGCTGACAACGAAGATTATATTATCACAGGTCGCACCAAAAATGTTTAGCACATGGCCACTGATCTGTAAAGTACTACAGATCTTCATCAGCTTTGGTGTGCTAGTTAGGTTACGGTCAAGTAAATGCATCTTGTTGCAATTTTCCTTGATCGTTTGCTAAGCCAAGATTTGCTGTTTGATTGATGTATGTAAAAGAACTTGGTGATCGACATGCTATGTTTTTCTAGTGATAATCTGATTTTTCAACTAATTTTTATCAAGTATATATTTGTTTGCTATTGCCCTTTCCATACGTTTCTAATTTTTTGCTAAGTATTTATATTTAGATAAGTGTTTCTTCTACTTGTGGGCTTAGAAAGCCAATGCTCCTTATGCCTTTTAGTTGTAGTTCCTTCTTTATTTATAACTAGTATAGCTGCCGATTTCTAGGTCATCCGGTTGCAGAAACCTTATTTCATTTAATAATCAGCCTCTGCTGTTTTGTATACACTTGTAAGGCATTATACACGGAAGGAAATTGTCAGAACAAAGAGCATTAGTAAGAGTCGACTAATGTCACCAATAAGCTGAAGTACTAATTCGTTGCTTAACATGTATGGCCTCTATTCTATTGGGGTCACGCAAAATCATAGAAAGAAGTGAGGAAGTATTGCTTCACTTCAAATACGTTAAAGCTCAGACACCAAATTGAAGTTAGTCCCATGGCTCACTAGTTTGGTGTAGGAGTAAGCATTCAGCAAATCTCCAATAATTAATTTACATGGTTGTTAAGATTTTGAATAAGGGGGCCATTGAATACCCTTCAGATCTCACACTAGAGGCTTGTAGCCTATGCAAAACATGCATAGTTTTAAGGCAAATGTACAATTATGATTAAAAGAAGGTGCAATAGTACATGGCAAAGTGACATAGGTGTAGTAATCATTGCTTTGGAATATAAATTTAAATATTATTGTTTTTCAACTTTGAGCTGTCCACACCTTATTCACATAGACAATGTATGTGTCAGGTTTGAATGGATATTCATTTGAAGAAACTTTATAGGCAAGATTGTTTAACTTTTCTCATGAATTGCAAAAGGTGCTAGAATTGCTTTAGACACAATTAGGAACTTCCTTTTATCCAAGAACTAGAAGCTCTTCCCAACCTCTATTCCAAGCCTATAGTTCTGCCTCATTAAATGTGCTTTCAAATTTATTGTTAAGATTTGTTTGGGATTTGTCCTCAGAAGCATTCATCCATAAGGCCACCAACAACAAAATTAAATAAGAAGGGCTTATTGTTGTAATGATCTCCCATATAGAAAGCATTCGCCAGTCTAACACTGCCTATTTAATAAGGGATAAGCCATCTTTGTCCATATATGACTTCTAAGAAGTAGCTTATTAAAGTTATATAAAGCTGTTTGCTGGACAAATATGCAAAACCATACATGTTCTGCTTTTTAGCTTAAAAGTAGATTGCTGTTTCTTATTTGTAGTTATGCCACCTTTCACTAGATCAGTATCTGATTACCTATAGCAGCAAGTTATTGGCTAGAGAATTTCAGGCCTATGCAGTTTCAACATGTCAGTGTTTGTGATGATGGTATATGTAGCTTTTGCAAATGCAATATAATGCTAACTGTATATATATATATATATATA
>WIPJ01012064.1:91851-109214 GCA_018155075.1 Cassiopea andromeda | reverse complement strand
CCTGATCTGTACAATTTCTCAACCTAGCTATAGACCTAAACTCGCTTAATATGTTATTTGATTTATTACCTCAACATCAACTAGTAGAGTCTACATATTTTTTGCCAAAGGCATATCTTTTGACCATAGATAGTTCTCTACCAAGCGTAGTTAGATCGCTGATATTATCTTCTTTAAGCTATTTGTGTGACAAAATTTTACAATGACGATGCGTTGTATCTATTGTGTTTAAAGACCAATAAAATGAGCATGTACTACGGGTATTTCAGATGATTTGGTAGTTTCGTTTCTCTTGGCAGGGGCGTCGAAACGGAGGGGACGGGGGGCACTGGACCCCACTTTTTTTTATAAAATAGCGTGTTCACTATTGTTACCTGAGTAGTAACCAGGCCCCTCCACTGTAGTGACCAGGCCTCCCCGACTGTAGTGACCAGGCCCCTCCACCTTGAAAGTCGTTTCGACGCCCCTGCGTGGGAAAGTTTTCGTAGTAGAGGGGAAGGGACTGTAGCGCTATATTGTTCTTTGGCAGGCCCATTAAATTGTCGGTTTGTTGCATCCTACATTGCAAGCTTCCTTGAATATCTGATACATATATTTTAATCACACTAAAGTGTAGGGCACGTTTTTATTTTATGGAAAAGATTTTTTGGCCCAGTTCTCAAACTTTCTTAACATTTTCACAAATCCAGTAGCAAATCTTTCTTAAAACTTTCTTTGCAAAAAGTTTTTTGAGTACCAACGTTTTGCACATGCACGTGAGAGGAAAGTGAGAAGCTCCTTGTACACATGAAATTATAATAAATCTTAGTCAATAGCAGAAGTTAAATTGTTAGAGGACAGCCGATATAACGTACATAACATTTTGCACACAAATAAATCGCAATTTAAAAGCTAATACACTTATAAGTTTCATTGGTCTCAAAAATTCTGTACTGAACTTTTTTGACTTTTTGAGCAGTCGAGTACCACTTTCTTTTAAAAAGAAAAGCATGTATCTATTTACATATGATGTTTTGCTTTGATGGATTTATGCTGCCTTTCATAATTTGTAGCATGTTGACAAAAAAAGGATGCGTGACCCCATATTTCTTCCCTCTACACTGGGTATAACTAAACCTATCGTAAAAACTCACAATATGGCTTCTCTGTTTTGGGCAGATCCTCGTTGCTTTCCCATATTTGTGCTTGAACGACCTTAAAAATCTAAGTTTCATCAATTTGCTAAAATTTTGATAACTTATGATAACTTTCTTTCTTAATGTTATGCAGCACCAAGTTAACAATATCGCTACAGCCTCTTCTTCAATTGATTTGTTCAAATGCTATTCTTCAATTGTTTTGTTCAGAGCTTTGTGAATTGTAGGGCGACATACTGTCTAAAATAATTTAAAATAGGCAGCAGTGATATCACTCATTAACGCTTAAACTCAAAGGAAGGACATGGATGCTGCAAAATGCTTGTTGGCCGTTAAATTATAGTTGGATATTATGACTGTGAACACTATACAAACTGTGAACGGTACGAGAAGGACACTGCACAGGCACACCCCTTGCACATATACGTACTCACTGGTGATATGCACTGTACTTAACATACCAATAGAGGAGGATGACGTGAAGTGGTCTGGCAATTCCTGTGAAGGAGCTTTTATCGTGATATCTATGTAACTGGGCACACACCCCCACTTTACAAGCAGGTTACGGTCTTTAAATGTCACCTTGAAAGAGAAGACTCACGCTGACAAACACGCGACCTCAACATGAACACGCGTTCCACTGGCATATGCACGTACTTGACAGCTTTGACCAAACAAATGCCAACAAAAAACTGCAACGGAAAGAGTAGCAACATGTTTGTCAAGGAGCTGATATTTCTATACGTATATCCTTTGCTTTCAGAGTATCATCATGTCGTGAAGACGTTCTTTACCAAAGAGGAGTATTGTGCTTTACAGAATGACCCTTAGAAACGCTGGACATCGCAGAGTTACTGTAATCTTGAACTGAACCAATCTGTAGTGACAGTTAGGAATGAGACCAGATATTAGCTATTTAATAAATTTGTTGTTTGTGTAGATGCAAGTAGGCATTGAGTAGTTTCTTATTAAATAATTCCTTCGTTTTGATTTTTGCACCTTGATTAATGTTGTTGTTTATGTCCAAGGGGATTTTGATGTAAATTGTTTTGGCAGTGTAATCTTTAATCAATTTCCTAAAGCTATCCTCATTCTCATGTCCAACTAATATTACTCCACGCTATCTCTCCATTTGCCTACAGACGGAATGAAAATGGTTGATATTTCAATCCAATAAGTTTTTTGCCCTTTATAATGGAACTTTCATAACTTTCTTAAGATTTCCCAAGCAAAATTTTTTTGCATTCATGCAACAGAACAGGGGGTGTCACGCTCCCCCAATATTTTCAAATTTGCAAGAAATTTGGTCAAAAGGCAGCCATGCTGCAAGAGAGTTGGCGACAGTATTTTCTGTGACCTTTTTTCTTTAGTAACAATAGCTGGTCAATTGGTCAAAACTTGCATTTACGGTTGCAAAAGTGACGACTCTTAATCAAGGGCTTGAGACTAACTGTTGGAAAAAGCGAATGTTTCATAGATAACATTTTAGAAAAACATAATTGGAGTTTTAAATACACATGAACTGTATACAATCGTTCTCGAACGTCAAAAACCCAGTCGCATGAATCCTGTTCACAATTCATTCTGCAGTTTTGTTATGCAAACGAGACTGAAGGGAACTCTGAACCTTTCAAAATGGCGCTTGCCAATAGGATCTCATCGCGTAACTTTTTAAACTCTCGTTCTTTGCTGAGAGGACTCAGTATAAGAAAAACATCTGCAAAGGCTCAGGCGGCATATGAACTACCTACGACTGCTCCCGATGATCTTGCTGATGAGCATATTTTCAACGAAGAGCATATTCAAATGAGAAACTCCCTTTATAAAATTATCCAAAAAGATATCAACCCATACGTCGAGGAGTGGGAGAGAGAAAAGCAGTTTCCCGCTCATGAGATTTTCAAAAAGCTCGGAGATGCAGGACTCCTTGGAGTGACTAAGCCGGTTGAATTTGGTGGACTTGGGCTAGATTATTCGTATTCTGTGGCCTTGGCAGAAGAACTGGGTAAGATTCAGAAGCAAAATATAGTTTATGTTCAGTTGCACTAAATTATACATGGCAGTAGGTTCTCCTGCATATACCAGCTATCTAGGAACCTTTTGTTTTACATACCTAGAGAAAATGTATCTCTAAAACTACCTTATGTATCCTTTGAAGAATATATTTTCAAGGCAAGAGTACATGGGGTGCTATATTTTGAAATAAGACTGAGTCATCTGTGGATGGGCTTTCGAAAGGCATGTGTTTCATTAATAGGTAGAACAGATGTGAAAGTGTATGAACTAGGCCAATTTTTGAAACTAGATTTACATACTAAGTGTTACTGAACTACTGGACTTATAAGTTAGGCTGCAGGAAAATTGTGGGAAAGAGATTTTGTCTATGAATTGTACAGTAACATCAAAGTTTAGGCAGAATTGAGCATACAACACTTACTTTTGGACATTAGAAAAACTCTTTTCTCTGCACTACCTCACAACTAATGTAGAAAATAATAAGCAACACCTTACAACTAATAGAAATATAAATTGATAGTATAACTGCAATTATCATAATTTCTTAGATTCTTTATACTTTATCTCTTTATATTAATATTTTATTGTTCTTCATCACTGATTTGCATAGTGTGTCCAGAGATGCACAATTTATCATTTTTAAGGTGGTAAACTTTGTATACATATGCATTTGTTGACAACAAGTACCTGAATTTAGATGCTCTAGATGTATTGAGATTATTTTGCGCCTACCTTGCCTTAAATATGTCAATAATATTAAGATTACAGCTGCTACTAGACCTTATTTTACTACCTTGTTGTGGCAAATTTTAAACTTAGAAGGAGGTATGGAAGGGCTTCCGCATCTTGGGCAAATTGCCCTCCCATTCCTGTCCATATTGTATGGTAAATTAAACTACCATATTTTGCCATATATAAGACAGACCCTTGTATAAGACATGCTCTTGATTCCATTGTTGAATTCTGAGGAAATAGTTTTTCCAGTGTCTTACTGTGTATAAGATGCACCCCTTCTTAAAAGAATATTTATTACTATGAAAGAATAATCTCAAGAATGCTATAGAAACTAACTCAGTAGAGGAACATTCATTCTTTCTGCAATGTTGATAATGATATAAACCATTATACTTACAGGTCTTAAAGTCCATGAAATTCTTGTCCATCATTCATTCCATCTCACAGGTCCTTATAGTCTTTTTCAGATAATATTACCAGCTGTTCCTCACATTTCTATGGTTCCTCATCAGTCCCCATGTAATTCAGAACAAAAACAGATTCCATAGTACAGTTGTCATGATATTCTTTGCTGTTTTTGCTATCTGCTTTCTCAATTTCTCCATCATTTTCATCAATAATTTCTTCCTTAACTCTTCACTTGTGGTTTGGTGGGCCTCTTTGTCTTTCTGGTTTGTTTTTGCATTCATTACAATTAGGAATTAGGAGAACAGGTGCCCACATTGTATCATAATTTGTTTTCTATAGAATATCACTTTGTTTGCAAAAGGAAATGATGGGACAGTCAATGTTATAATGTATAAGACACAACCTCTAACAGAGCCAATAACAGTTTGAAAAAGGTGGGTCTTATACACGGCAAAATACAGTAGGTTTGCTCCAAATTGGTCTAACCCAAGACAAAATCAGGCTCTTCCCACACTGAAATCACCCTATCTGCAGTATAGACAGCAATTTGGGGCAAAACTGGGTTAGAGGAAGTTCTGCATGCAAATTAAGATGTTGCATGTGAGGATAGCATGGCTTGGCAAATGGGATTTTTTACTGGTCTATGGTTTTGGGCTTTATCAGAAATTTCATACTCTGCTGAGTTCTGGACAAAAAAGTAATTTGAGTATACTATTAATATTTTACTGCTATGTCATACTCAAGACTTGCAAATGTACCCTTGAATTTCAAATAGTTAGGGTGGGTGAAATAAATGGGGAGGTTGGGAAATTCCTTGTGATTAATAAACAGCATGGGTGGAATAGACTAGGTGGGTGGAGATTTTGCTCAAAATAAATCAACAGAGTTGACTGAAATTTTTATTGCATTTATTATTTAAAAGAATCAGAAAAAGCAGGCCACAAAAGATCCTTAATGTTGACTTCCTATTTCAGTGGTTCTCAATCTTTTTTTGCAGGGCCCCCCATGGATAGAGAAACTGTTTTGCACCCTCAACTTGCTTTAAATGAGACCATTATCTATAAAAATTGAATATGTATACCTGTTCCCCATGGTCATTCACCCTCTCTAGCATTGCATTGTGCCCCCTTTGAGGATTGTGCCCCACTATTTAAGAAATGCTGACCTATTCAGTTGGAGAATTCAGCAGAATGTACTAGTTCCATAACTAGATGCCAACTGTTTTATAATTACACATACATTAAACTGTACATAAGAAAGAAAATCTTTTCTTTCATAGAGGTTGTGACTGGGGCAGTGATGTGTTTTGGGGGGGATGGGGGCATAATTTCCCCTAATATTTTTGAAATTGCAAGAAAGTTGGTCAAACAGTTTGCCGTACTGGAAGAAAATTGGCCACAGTGTTTCCTCTGACCTTTTTTAGTAACAGTAGTTGGTCAAATAGTCAACCCCCTCCCCAACACACACATACAATTGAAAGTTTCTCAGCACATCTCTGGGCTGGGGTGGGTGAAAAATTTTTCAAATTTTAATGTACATGGTGGGTAGAATTAGCTTTGCTTGAGTGGAGTTTTTCTCTGAAATTAATAATCGTCCCACCCCAATTATTTGAAACTTTAGAGAACATGAGCATGATTCCATCTGAATTCAGGTAATGTCACATGTGGAGCTATTCCAATGGCTATTGGTGTCCAGACAGACATGTCCACTCCAGCCTTAGCAAAATTTGGCAGTGATGAACTCAGGGAGTTGTTTTTAGCTCCAAGTATTTCAGGTGACTATGTTGGTTGTGTTGGTGTAAGTGAGGTAGAGGCTGGATCAGATGTTGCAGCAATAAGGACTACAGCAGTAAAGGATGGAGGTATAAAGTTTGTTATGTAACTTTCAAGTTTTCTTTGGTTTCTGATTGGCAATTGTTATGCTTTTCCTTGACAAGACAGAAATATGATGGCACCAATAGAAAATTTCTACAAAGAATTGGTGCTATCTGTTTTCATTATTACCATATTCCCTTAAAAATAGCCACAGCTTGTTTTTTGTTTGATTTTACATTATTTGGACCAACTTTGAATCTGTTCGTTGTTATGGTGTTTGCTATATAGACTTAAGAAACATGGCCATATTATATAAAACTTGAGCTTCTATGTTCTGTAAGCAAAACTCAGTGTTGTAACACAATTCCAGTGTACAGTGTGGTGCAGTTGTTTCACTGTATCTTGGCTTATTTTTAAGGTTGGGCAATTTTTTTGATATGTGCTTTACTATCTGGGCCTATTTTTTATCAACTTATTTGCAACAGTTGACCTAATTTCAAGGAAATATAGTGTAACATCCCTTTGTAGTATATCAATGCATGACTTAAAAGTTAAGTACCACCTTAATGAAAGCATCACCAAAAAGCTGAGCTTTAAAATTTGTCAAAGGATAGAGGATCTGTTAGATTAGCACTACTCCTTTGGCATAAATTTTAAAGTTCAACTTTTTAATGATGCTTTTGCTAATATGGTAGAAAAACTTGCTTTAACTTTCTTTGCTATAAATACATTGCTACTTTATCACCTTTCTGGCTTTAAAAGTTATATGATTTCTGTGGTCACCATGTGTCTACAAGTTGTTTATTTTTGGAATATTCAGTTGTAGCCATTTCTTGTTCAAAAATTGGTAGGAAGTGCTTTGTAGTTAAAGCAATCATTTGCTGGTGAATATGTTTATCAAGAGCTTTTTTTTAGTAAGTAATGTTAGGGAAAGGCCATAGGGATGGGGAAGTTAAAGTAGAGAAGGAGATAAGATCAGGTTTGTTAATGTTAAATTTAAAAGATGACAAATTGTAGGATTCAGGGAAAGTAGTGGGTGGCAATGCATTCCACAGTTGAGAAGTTCTAGGAATGAAAGATGATTTGTGAGCTAGAGTTCGTGGATTAAGTAGTGTAGCTTGGAAAGGGTATGAATCGGTAGAACAACATAGGAAACTGTATTAAACTATGATGAGACTAGTTTATATAAAAGACTACATTTATTCATTTGAGAGAATACAGTTCCACATTGCTAGAAGGCTGCTTTGCTTTCTGTTTACAAACCTCCTGAGATGTGATATTAATTTATGTACAAAAGTATCTGAAAACCATTGCTTTTCAGATGACTACATTATTAATGGTGGGAAGATGTGGACAACAAATGGTGCACAAGCTGATTGGATGTGTGTCCTTGCCAATACAAGTGAAGGCCATCCACATAAGAACAAATCATTAATTATTGTCCCAACAAAGAGTGAAGGATTTATAGTAGAAAGGAAAATCGACAAACTTGGCATGTGGTCATCTGATACTGTTCAAAGTCATTTTGATGATGTAAGAGTTCCTCAGAAATTCAGAATAGGAGAGGAAGGATTTGGCTTTTTGTATCAGATGATTCAATTTCAAGAAGAAAGACTTTTTGCAGCAGCAACCTGTATCTATCTGTTTGATATTTGTGTTTCATTTTGCATTTTGCACTCCATGACAATACAAGTTTTAGCCACTTTTAATATTTCCTATGCCAAACTTAGCTATTTTTTCTTGACAATAATTTTCTTGATTGTAGTTAGTTCTTTTATTTATTTCTTTTTCATCCATTCTCCATAGTAGAGTTTCCAGATAGTATTTCATAGCTCTTGCTACTATTTATATTTTTTTTCATGTCAGGGATAGCCTTGATGGGGATTTGAAGTTTCGGCAAACCACATAAAAATCATACTGTCATTGAACAGGCAATTGGTCTCTATTTATTCTGCAAAATTGTGGTTGTGTTACTGCTTTGTTTGTGTGTAGTATAGCTTCTATAGGCATTCAATGCTTCTGAGGATTTGAAGTTTTGGCAAACCACATAAAAGTCATACTGTCATTGAACAGGCAATTGGTCTCTATTTATTCTGCAAAATTGTGGTTGTGTTACTGCTTTGTTTGTGTGTAGTATAGTTTCTGTAGGCCTTCAATGCTTCATCCACAGGGTCACCAAGAGGTTTCAGAAGCCCTTGGACCTGTGAAAACATGAAGCCCCTCAAAGCAGAAAGCTATAGGGTCTAGGTATCATCATCATCAGTAGCCTGTCACCCCACTGCTGGTGGATGGCCTCCACTTCTTCCTCCACTCATCATGATCCCATGCTCTTTCACAAGTATCAACCTGTGAAAATTGCTGTTGCTTTTGCATTATCAAGCCTCCTTGACCATGGAATGTATAAGACACCTACATCATTAGATCCTAGGGCAATTTACCCCCACCCCTCTGCCTCTTGGTGGCTTGTGGCATCCATAGACTTATTGGACATCCTTGAAGCAATTCCTCACATGCTTTTGCTGTTGTCACTAGCAATAAAAATTTACTGCCATGATTGATGTAGTTACCCTTCTTTCACAGGACATGTTATGCTTTTAGAACTTTATGTCAAGTTTTGAAGTATGCAGGAAAGTCTAACCCTTTAGTAGTAAGATTTGCCTGCAATCTTAATGAGATTGTTCAAAGAGCATTCAAAATAATGCTTTTTACCTTTTTTGACCAGGTGTTCTGGCATTGGAAAGGTGTATAAAGGAAACTGCTAAGTATTGCAGTCAGAGGAAAATATTTGGAAAATCAGTTTTGGACAATCAAATTGTGCACTACAGGCTAGCAGAATTGCAGACAGAAGTAGAACTTTTACGGTCTTTTCTCTACCGTGCCACAGGTTTGTACTTGCATCTTCTCTTGGTTAAAGTCTTAAGTATATGAAGGGATGGCGCCAGCCATCAGGACTTTGGTCACCACGCCCTAAAATTATTGTGCAATCTGGCTCCCACACCCATTTCAATATCTTGCTACAGGCCCCTCACCTCCTCCCCCCTAACATTTTCTCATCGAAATTGGACGAATTAGAAAATTGATCATGGTGAGAATTAGGGGGGAGTACAAGTCCTTCCCAGTCCCCCTATGGCGCCGCCACTGGGTATACGACGTATAATTTAACCTCAGTTGCATGGCTGTGGCGTCAGACTGTCAGAGAAATGTCAGGGAAAGTGTTTGTATTTCTCTCTCTAATACAATCAGATTCCTAATTTGCTGAAAAGCGACCAAGGAACAAATTCTGCAAGTAAGTTTCTTTTTCACCTTAAAGCTACAGCGCAGTTCTTTGCTCAAGTAGGATAAAGTTTGCGTAAACAAGCTTGCATTTTGATAAGCATAGTGTTCTACTCAGGATCTGTATTGAATCACTAAATATTCTCGTCAACCTGCTGTTCCGTTGGTTCTTTATAAGGTGGAGCAACTGAACATATGATCTCATGCAAGATATACCGCACCTGCTCTAAAAGCTCCCGAGCGTTTTCTAAAGTTCCAATGCTCATGGGTGGACGCTTTGTTGAAGATGGGCGCTTTTAAATTTTTGCTGCTCTAGCAAAGTTAATTCTTAAAACTTTACCAAAAAGTAGATATAAAGCTTAGAGCTAGGAAAGCTATATCAACTTAGTACATAAAGTATTAGTTGAGTGAACGCCAATACAAATGTCCTTTTCTTCATCATCATCACTATGTTCATTCCGCTCTCTGCATCATCATTATTGGTAGGAAAGGAATTTGTTTCTGCCTCAAGGAGCATGTCTTGTTTTGATTTCAATTTTTCATCTGTATTTTCACATAGTCGACCGGTTTTATCGAATGTACGAGTGAATTTTAGTTGATCACAATCATCATTCCTATTCTGTTTCTGAGTTTCTGGTCATTCTATTTTTCGTTGCAAGCACATTTTGCCTCATATGCGCTCATAGGAACAATATGTTTTTGCTGATGCCGTTGTGAAGGAGTCTGGGAAGGAGAATGAGAGGCGCCCAGTTGAAGGTGAAAGGAGGTGTGCGATGAAAGGAACAATTGAAGCTTGCGATATAGGATTGGCTAGAGATGGAACATTTGAAGTTGCTTAGAAGACAGAGATTATGGGATGAATATACATATGTTGTAAATAGATGTATCCTGCTTTATTCATTATTGTTGAGCTCGGATTTGTGTTTACACAGCTCTCGCCTTCGCCATACTTGTTTACATCTAATGTGTCTAGTATCAGGTATTCAGGTCTACTATTGTTGTGCACAAGAGCTGGGTCTATTTACAGAAATTTGATAGTATTGTCATATTGCAATGATATGCTTATGGGGGGGCGTTGGGACGTAACGCCTCCTCAATACTTGCAAAAATGCAAGAACGTTGGTCAAAAGTCGGCCATGCTACAAGATCAGTATTTTCCGTAACCTTTTTTTTAGTAACAGTATTAGGTCAAATGGTCAAAACACCCCTCCCCCCAATGAAAAATGAGTTGGTAGTTGGCACATCTCTGTCTTGTTGAACTATTTGACAGACATTTGGAAAGTATTGTAGCTATTGGTCTTGCAAATACAATTCACAGTAGTTTCTTATCCTCCTTTTGAAACTCTTTACCCCACATGGATGTAGGAACCGGGGGAAACTGGGGATACATGTCCCTCAATTTTCACAAGTTTTTTGTGTATATGGGGTTCATGTAAGTCCTTGATTTCCTTGAAAAGTGCTGGAATATAAAATGTCTTTTCAAGGGCACTTGAAAATCCCTGAAAATGAAAATTTTTCCCTGAAAATTGATCACAATCCTTAAAGTTTGTGAAGCTTTACTGTTTACTTCGTTCGCAGCAATGGAAAATGCAAAAATAATTTAGAAAAATACCCAAGCAATATTTAGATAAGATCGTAGAAGTATACTCTGATATGTCAAGAAGTTTCTGTTTTTCAGTGTTTTTCAGTGTTTTGAGCTTCCTGTGCATTGACCCATGCGCTGTCAATGCACCAGTTTGCACCTTGAAGAGTTGCCTACCTTCACCTATGATGGAGTCCCTGAGTGTTATGATGTTTCTTACGTCATGAGAAGCAATCCACCTTTTCAACGCAAAATCCACGTGCTGGTTGTGGTCACGTGACCTTTCAAATAGTCTGCTATGATTGGATAAGCCTTTACTTTTGTAAACAAAGACGCGAAAACTTGGACAGGAGTCTGTGGGAAAGAACTACAACTACTTAATATGGTGAAACACTGTTACTGCAAGCAATGCCACAACGACTACAGGTGATACAATGCTCCTACAATGAAGAATAGGATTTTCGTGAAAGTCAACACTACTTTCACGGCCTAAATTGAGTAACGCCTTCACCAGCGTGACCTCCAATTCTGCCCTCTTGACAGCAGGAACATCCGCAAATCATAAACGGTGGATTCGTAGAGTTGACACTTCACATTCACAGCAAACGGCCACAGACTTGTCCTAGTTTTCGCGCTTCTATTTACAAAGATAAGACCTTAACCAATCATAGCGCGCCCTTTTACAGGTCATGTGACCCCTTGTAACACGTGTACTTTGCATCGAAAATGTGGATTGATTCCAGAGCGTACATTGATTCACTACCCTGGCGTTTGAATCATGAAGGACACCACGTTTTTCAAGGAACTTGCGTAGATCAGATGAATGGGTTACCTTTGAATGGAGGTTTTAAGTATTAGTTCGGTTTGGCTAAGATTCATTCAATTGCATTGAATGCTGCCAGAAGTCCTCCCACTCTTGATGCCGTTTTTGTTTTTTTGCCGTTTTTGTTTAGAATTCCAGGTTTAATTTGACCAGTGCAATTGCCTTCTATCCTAGGGCATTTCAGAAGATATTTTTTTCAATTAAAATGAAAAGTGCCGGAAATGCATTAATTTAAATCATTTCATAGTCCTTATTTTAACTCTATTTTAACTAGAGTTTCATTGCGTTTCAGGTCTCTATATCCAAGGCAAAGATGTGACGCAGCACGCAACGATGCTAAAGCTAAAAGCTGGCCGTTTATCCAGAGAGATACCGGACTCTTGCTTGCAATTTTGGGGTGGTATGGGCTACTCAGATATTGAAATATCTCGTATGTTGCGGGATTTCAGGCTGATGTCGATCGGTGGGGGTGCCGATGAGGTGATGCTGTCAATCATTTGCAAATTCATGGGTACTTTGCCAAACAATTAAATTTTTTGACTTTGTAATGCAGTTTCTCGAGTCAAATCATTCAGTATTTATTTTTGACTGGTGTATGAAACTAATTTGATCTTTTAGTCGGCTGTTGTGAGGCCGTATTTTGCGTGCTATGATAGAGAATAGGGTGCAATCTTTCATGTCCATGGTGCTGTTCTTTGGGACTAGTTGTACAATGAACAGAAAGGCGCCAAATAGCGGTCTAGTTTATGAAGCCGTTCTTCCGTCATTATCAACCGCAAATGTCCTTTATTCTGAGTTTCAACATTTTGTAACAGGAAAAGAAGAAAGAGCTTCCAGCTTATTTTCCTGTTTAAAAATGCCATTGTATACTCAGTAGAGTAGTAGCTGTATCCAATTTACCGGCAAAAGAGAGCTTTTACCAACTGCAGATAAAGTTACAGATTTTTTAGGCATTAGAGAGTGTCACCTGCTAGAGCCCCTGATTCAGAAGACCTTGTTGACAACGTTTTCTTTTAAGAATGAAAATACGGTATATCCTATGTTGTGAAACATCATTTACTATCGAAGTTGAGCTATTGTAGACAAAATAGGCATGAGTATTGACGCTTTTTGACACCATGGGCACTCCTAGATTTGCCGACAAAAGCCGATGTTTTAAAAATTTACTGACAGCCTCTGAGGCCAAGGGGGTGCCGCACTCCATGCTCCCCCTATAGCGACGCACCTGCTCACTCACATACTCACGCACTCTCCCATGCACTCTCTCGATCACTCTCTCACCCACTCACTCATTCACTCACTCACTCTCGGAACACTCGCTCACTCTCTCAGAGACTCCCCTACGTGTACGGTACAGCTTTTTGTATAAACTGCTTGTTGGAGATATTTTTTGCAATATCACAGAGGTTTTCTGTTCTCCTTTGGTGGAGCAGTTAAAATCACTTCAAATGTAGAAGTCCTTCTGCCTTTGAATTGCCACAGATCCTCTTTAGAGCTAAAAATATTGCGGTGGTTTCCAAATGAGAAGCATTTCAACTGATGTCTTAATTCCTAATTACTGTAAAAAAGTAGATGTACTATAAAGGCGAAAATAGCTGTATCACTATAATATTGTTTGTACGTCACCCGCACATATATGGGCCAAAGGTTAGTTGGTGTAACGATAGACATGAGATCCGCTATTTTAGAGACACGTAATGCATTATAGTTTCCGGAGCTAAATAAACCAGCACCCTTCTCTTTATCGGCACCTTGTTTGCTCATTTGTAATAGTTCAATATCAAGGAGATGACTTGTATCCAAACTGGATATTATAGTAATTTTTGTAAATTTGGATTTATTCATCTTCACGCTCAATAAAATCCGAAGTAGATTACACACTTGAATTTGACGTAATAACATGTTTTAATGCACGCCTTTTTCATTCTTATTTAGCTTATTTTTAAATGTTTTCTTGTGGCTGCTCATTCTACTTTGGTACACTATGTCGTGTACTAGATTTTATCACCAAATCTTCCCTAGTTTATTTTGTGCCTTCTGTTGATGCACCAAATTGTGGAAGCAAAGCACCTTATATTCTTTAGTGCTGAAATTAGCCATGGTATTGCGTTAGTTTCTAATGATTTGCCTAGTTGCAGAGGGATGTAGCTTTTTGTTTGACGAAAATAGATTTTTGACCCTCTATGCCAGTCAATGGTGAAGACCAAATATTTTTTTCTAATACTTAAAATGCTTTTTTCGTCCGACACTCATCAGAGTATGAAAACGTCGGATAGTGACCTAAAGGTTAACCGAAATATATATATCCAGATACAGTTAATGTGTTAGGATGGGTCTAATTGGCCCCAAGTTTGACCAATTAGGACCTATTAACACTGTTTACTTGAAGAGTTCCAACGAGAAAACAAACTCTTTTTTCTACACAAAACTGGGTTTTGAGTCTTTATGTTAACAGATTCCAAAACACTTAAATGAAAAGACGATCTTGCTTGCCCAATGATCCGAAAATTGTCGTCTGTATATGTTTTGGCGGATTCTGGATTTGCAATAAGGTGTTGTTCTAAGGCCGGACTCAATATTTTTTTCTCTAGTGCGATTGAAGATTGCATTCCAAAATATACATCATAGGACACTAATGATAATAAAAGGGATGGACTAGAGACTGCTTTTGAAATTCTATAATATTTTCCTTCAGCACGTAGGGTGTCATCCATAAAGGATGTCCGCACTTTTCTGTCAGTTTTCAACCCCCCTCCCTTTCTTTGTCCATGCCTTTAGACTTTTTGCTTATCAACCCCTCCCCCTGTCCATGGGCACACTGAGGTGGGGAACAATTAAAGAGCTACAAAAAATGTGGAAATATAATACCACAGCGTGACAAAACGGAAATATTTGGTTTGACATACTTAGAAGCTTTTTTGAAAGCTTTAAAAGCTGAAAAAATAATAGCTCTTTGAAAAAGACGTACTTTCTGTACTTATTTCTTGTTTACCTCTTTACTTTCGAATCTTTAACATAGGAAGATGATGACGAAATGACCTTTAGATGCTCTCTCTTCACTTAAAGTGACTACACTTAAAATGTACGTCCTCCTATAGCTAAGCCCCTTCCCTCTCCCTGTCCGATTTTGTCCGAATTATTCCTAACTCTCCCACTCCCCTAAGGTGCGGACACCCTTTATAATGCCCCCCTGAGTCGTAGTAAACTATTGTACGAGCCTAGTACTTTATAGCAGAAATATGCCACGTAAGGACACATCTGTTCTGCTCGATGAACAATTCAATTAACTCCTTCCTACCATCTACAAGCTGTACACGTTAATAAGCTCCATTGAAAAGTAAACCTCAAGACATTTCTCTAACAATGAAAGTAACATGTTCTGTAATAAAGCTTATTGTTAGTAAGACAAAGAATAATCCTGGGTTGCTGGGCTCTACGTTGTAAAATTTGTATGTCATGTTGATTCTTATAAATGCTAATCCAATCTGTCACAATTGTTGCAACCTCTAGTGAAAATCATCTTTTACAAGTGTAGCAAAGGTGCCCAATGTTAAACTCATTGCTTTACCAAAGTAAACGCAACCCTAGTGCATTTTACGTGTTTGTTTAACTTATACATATACAAAGCAATGTGTAATATTCCTGATTTTCTAAGTATAGAAACATAAAGTATGCTTTGCTACACAAGCTTGAAGAATTAAGAATTTTTTGTAGATCCACAGTATTCATGTTGCTATCAAACGCACCATGGTGACACAGGCTAAGGAGAAAACCTGTCTCCTATTGTTGTTGAGTCTCAACGTGTACAGTTTTAGTTTACATTGGTAGCTAGAATTTCGAACTTGAAACAGTAAGAGGATTTGCTCAACATTGCATTTAACAATTAAGAATAGCAGGTGGTAAATAGAAAGACAGATTGGTCAGAAACACGCAGGCTTGAGTCATCAAAGCATGAAACAGCTTTTTGTTACAAGAAAGCTTCCTAGAGAAAGCAGTATGACACGCAGAAGAGAAATTTGAAAGTTTGCCTTATTCAGAGAGATAGTAGAATTGCCTAAACCTTTCTGTCCTTGTTACTCAAAAACTACGATTCTACAGGCAGTAAAGGGAGCTTCTCTTCTGGTATAACAACCTTCACCTGCGTCCGGTTGATTCAAACATGGATTTCATGCTTATTTTTTGCATTCTCTGCTCTCCTTTCTTTCTATTCACATAAATATCAACAAACATACAAATCAAAAGGATACCACAGGGAGCATGGAATTGCATAGCGACACAGTGGCCATTACACATAAACAACTAAAGGAAGACAAATAAATACCATTAAACAACTAAATAGCTACAATAATAATAATAAAGATATTTATAGTGCGCCGTATATCCTCAGGGCTCATAGGCGCATAACATACATTAACAAAAAAATAAAAAGAATATACTTCTAAACTATCAATATTTACAAAAATAACTTTGAAATAAATAAGTCTTTAACAGTTTTTTAAAGGAAACAAACGAGTTTGATGCCCTCAATGAATACGGCAATTCATTCCATAATTTTGGACCAACATGCGCAAATGAACGGTCTCCTGCTGTCACTAAATGAGTTCTCTTGGTTTCAAGTAAATGTCTATCTGTTGCTGATCTTGTTAACCTTGTGGCTATGCGTTTCTTTAGTAGAATAGCCAGATAATCTGGAGCCTACTTTTTCATACACTTAAATGTCAATAACAAAATCAGTCAACAACAAACACTTGCCAAAGTCCCTGGGATACATTCAAAAAATTATGAAAAACTTTAGCTTTCTCAGCATTTTAATTATCGCGCCTTGATTCACCCCTCTTCCCCCTAAAACAATGTTGGTCTGTTCCTGAGACACTTGGTGTTATTGTGCACGAAAAATTTTTCCGTTACCACATGTACTCCCAAAAACCAACATTATTTAAGGGGAGGAGGGGGGGCGAATGTTCCGTCCAGGATAAAAAAATGCAAAGTGTCCCAGGACTTTTGGCGAGTATTGTAAATCATTCAGCCGTTAAGCAAACTCCTCCACCAGGGAGGAGGGCACCTCAAAATCTAATACATGAGATGGTATCTGTTCTCCTTTTGATTGAATACATACTTTTTTTATAAGAATACCTAGCTTTTCGCCGAGCCTAAATGTTCTCAATTCTTTCTGGTTTTGAGCTTAGAATTAGTCTTAAATTGTTCTTAAGTGTCAATGTATCAAAAAGCAAAGCAAAAGTAGAGTAGAACAATAAATATCGTGTCAATAGCGTAAAAGTTAGTCTACAAACGGTACTATAGCTCAAATTCCCAAAAATTCTTGATGAAGCTTGAGCCTTGCATTATTCTTAATCTATCCTTAAAGTTCAGCGATTTTGAGCCTCAATATCTTTATACACTTTATTCTTGTAATTTCATAAACCGTTATATAAGCACGCTAGGGGTATTTTCTTCACATTCTGCTGACTTCAGCACTATACTTAAAGACCTGTCAATAGAAGACCGACATCTGACCTACAGTCAAAGAAAGATATCCACCATCACCAGGGATGTGGAGATGGGGGACGTGGGGGGGG
>WIPJ01012064.1:66460-89550 GCA_018155075.1 Cassiopea andromeda | reverse complement strand
GGGGGCGTCACGCCCCCCATATTTTCGAATTTGCAAGAAAGTTGGTCAGAAGTCAGCCATGCTGCAAGAGAGTTGGCCACAGAATTCTCAGTGACCTTGCTTTTCTTTTAGTAGCTATAGCTGGTCAATTGGTCAAAATGCCCCACCCCACCCCGAACGGTAAGTGTCTCGGCACATCACTGAATCTCACCATCAGGTCTACTTACCATATTTTTTGCCGACGAGGAAACGATTGGACAAACCCAGAGTTACTAGCAATCTAGCTTTCTGTTAAA
This sequence comes from Cassiopea andromeda, assembly GCA_018155075.1. NCBI lineage: Eukaryota > Metazoa > Cnidaria > Scyphozoa > Rhizostomeae > Cassiopeidae > Cassiopea > Cassiopea andromeda. Next base: position 89,275 of record WIPJ01012064.1, on the reverse strand, counting down.
ATTATAATTAAAGTTCTTTTCTGCTTTGTAAGCCACAAGTAGTGATTTGTAAGCTATCTTAAGAAGCTGAGGCTTACATTTATATGTAGAAGTGAAGATATACCATGAAGTTTCAAAGTGGAAGTGTGTACTACTTGAATATAATGAGCTACTGTCGTCTGCAATCGAAACTTATAGTGCTCTTCTTTGTTGAATACCGTGAAATCCCGAATATAAGCCCTCACGAATACAAACCCCCTGTAAACTAACTGAGATATCCTTTCGAATAAAAGCCCCCCCCCGAATTTAAGTCCAGGGCTTATATTAGGGAATCTATGTGTATAGTTAGGACAATGAATGGCCATGAGCAAAGCCTATATAGAGCCTCTGTATTTCCTTGTGTCCTTTTGTACAGTTTTACGTATTGAATGATGTAAATAGTCTCTCTGATTGGACACCGAATGGTGAATTTTTGGTATAGGCAAGTCATCTGTTAACCACAAGTAGTCATTTGTAAACTACCTTAACATGGTGGGACTTACATTTGTATGTAAGCCTCATGATCTTAAGGTAGCTTACAATCTACATGTCTTATTAAATAACCTACATGTTGTAAGTCCAATAAACGAAACTTCTGGAAAATAGTTAAACCGCTTTTCTCTGATAAAATACAGGCTCCTTCAAATATTGCTCTCTTCGAGAATGAATTATTATGTATAATAAATATGTTCATATGAATGAGAATTATTATATGAAATAAATATATTCATATTAAAGTTTAAAAAAAATTGTTTCCAAAAGACCCTCCGAACATAAGCACCCCCCGAATATAAGCCAATCAAAAAATGGTTTCGAACCCCTCTAGGCCCAGGGCTTATATTAGGGATTTTACAATATCTTAGAGCATTTATTTCTAGATTAAAATGCAATATGACGCTAAGAGGGCGCTTCTGGTGAACTATAGACTATGCTTCGCTGCGGATTGTTTTTGTTGTGTGGACTTTGAATTTTGTTCTGTTATTTTATTTGTTAATCAATTAGTATTATTAGCATCATAACGGGCGTGACAAGTTTAGAGTAGAGAGAACTTCTTGCAGATCACAATCGAAAAAGTAGCAGCCTTGGTGTGAAGTTTTAGAAGACGTTTAGCCAAAGTTTATAGTAAAGGTTCAAGCTCTTAAGTTGGTCGCCCTTCACAATAGGAAAATCGTGATTTTATATTGCTAAAGTACATTTTGTTGATTGCTCACTCATCTTAGCCTTTCCTTCGTAGTCCAGGCGAAAGGTTAACAGCAATATAAATAATTTTAAATGCACAAACTACGTCTTACGAGGGCGTTGTCATGGTGATGCGAGGAGGGGAGTGCCGCACCCCCAACATTTAGCTTGTCGGCAAATTTGCATCACATAAATAGTGTTAGTTATTCGTTAATGCTGGTGAAGCCCGAAGTCTTCTTTGTCGTGAAATTGGGTTCGAGGGAAGTCTGTATGTCAGCAAAGTTGAGTATGCACCCCACCAAAAAATTTCTTCAGCTTTAACCCTGACGTCTTACATGTTTTTTATAAGGAACCTAGCTCTAGGTCTTCTTTCCAAAGTTCCTCATTCGTGGACCTCTTACGGCCAAATTGTAATAGGAAAAGCTCCTTAAATAGTTCCTTTATTTTAACCACACATTTAATACCATGGGAATGGAACAGACACAGGAAAACTTTACAACCCTGAATTTTGCCTTTAATTCTGGCTAGAATACAAGACTGAAGGCATAAAGGTGGTAGGAAATACATTTTAAAAATGTATCTATGTTAGTTTTGGCTGCGAATCAACGGGACCGACTTCCTATTCCTGGATGGCTTGCTGTTGAAAAAGTTTTTATGCTGAAAAGTTCTTTAGGGATTTTTCATTTTGTGTTCATTTTGCCAGTAATGCAAAACCCTTTAATACTTTCGCAGTTGAAGATGAGATCCACATTCTCTTAGTTTTGTTCACTTTGAACGAGTAACGTCAAAGTTTTATGACAGAAATACACAGAATTTTCCCATCTACTGCTTCACTGAATGACTTCAATATGTACATGTAACTAATGAGCCAACGGGATTACAATACAACTAAACGTTTGGCAACTTTCTGTAGAAAGCCTTTGGCAAAAAGATCCAAATTTTTAAGTGATCCAAACAGTACTTAATGAACTTGTAGTTCTATAGCTTTTGCTATATGTTTATTTCTACTTCTTTTAAAATGACCGTTTTGTTATTGTTGCATACCCGTTTTTTTATAAGAAAAAAGGTTATAAGAAAATGAGGCTCAAATGGACAAAATCTTAAGAAAATCTTAAGAAAGTCACGAGGCCCAATTTCCAAAATTAAGTGTTTTTATTGGCCAAAAATCAATATTTCATCATTATTACATTCACAATATTAAAGATGGAATTCAAATTCGAGTATACAAGATTAACGACGAAAGTGTAGTCCATTTTTGCCATTTTATTTCACTCAAAAGTTAAGAAAAATTTAAGAAAATCTCAGGCTCAATTTCGGAAAAAGGTAAGGAAATCGAGGCTCATGCAAAAAGATGGTTTTCTTACTAAAAGAACGTGTAGTTTAAATAATACTTTGTAGATTTTGAGATCCAAGGAATAGTAACTACACTTGCAGTATTAATAGTTTTCACTTCTTGTTTTAGTGATACTTCGATTGAAATAATCATTTTGTTACTGTTGCCTAGTTTTGTACAGAATATTTTGTAATTCGCTGTAGAGATGTATATAGTTAATGGCCATTTCGGCCTAGGCACTTGAATTACAAATAGGAAATCTTAGAGGCCGTCGAGTTGCTGCTCTGTGGTCGATTGATACTTCTGCCGTGGCCATAAGTCAGTCGATGCGATGAATGGTCTTTATATCCTTCACAGTTGCAATTCTCAGGTCGATTGCAAGTGGGACTTTAAAGACCTACTTGCATTGACTTGCACTTACTTTGACCGACTTACGGCCACGACAGAAACATCAAGCGACCACAGAACTACAGCCCACGGCTTCTACGATAAAGACTCAAGAAGCCGTTTGCAGTACATTCTTGTAACAGTATCAACTATGATCAAATATCGAATGAGATTAAAGTTTTATTTCATGTAGTAAGTAGTCAGTTCTACATGTACTCAGTTCTAAAAACATTGCAAGTTCTTCGAATATTTCGGATTCATTCTATTGTCTTTTCCATGTGAGAAGTTTCTTGATACAATTTTTTGCTATAGAAAATATCGCCAATTAGGGGTAATGCCCCCGTTAGTGCCGCCCCTACAAAAAAGCGCGTACATCATAATGAAACCAATGGGTCATTTCCATTTCTAATGGAGTAACCTCGCCTCACTTAGAAATGATCTTAGTTGATAGACCTCTCTTTCGTATTTGGAGCAAAGGTCGGTCGATATCGAACTTTGTGGCTGACGAAACTGTGGAAAGCATTGTGAATGCAAGCCACCTCTGTTCATCCACTGCTATTACGAGTTGATCTAATTCTGTTAGATAATACACGCCTGTAGAATACATATGGTTTTACGCTGAAGACTATTTACAATAGGAAGCATCGAAAGCTCCTTTCACGCTCGGCCGATCTACTTTCAACGTACGGGGCCTGGTGAGCTTTACGTTTCAGCTTGGAGCATAGTCAATTAGTAGTTACTAAAGGAGGATATGGGGGATGAAAGTGCTTTTAATCAGGTATGTATGCATGGCTTCTTTTCATATTTATTTTGTTTTGCACTTGGTACTTGTTAAAGTAGCACACTATAATTACCCCGATTTCTGCATTAGGCCAACATACCCTGCGTGCAGTGTTTGTTCTTGACAGTAGATCGTTGGTTATGAGTTGCAATGGATGGTTTTGTAGATCTATCAGGAATTTATGTCAATTGATTTATCTTGCTAGAAGTGAGAAAGCAGTGGAGGTATTCGGATGTGATAATAATCAGTTTTTATCTGAAACGATAGCTAGCATTTCTTTGGGAATTTGCGTCATTTCGTGCACCATCTGTCTCCTTTAACCGTACTTGACCTACCTGTTCTTATGGCGCATCCATGAAAGATTTCTTCTTTTGAACCTGTCATCAACCTTTGCATAGTAGTTGCATTAAAGATTTTTCGTAGCCTTTGGACTTTATTTGGCTTCTGGCGCTCCAACGTGTGCAATTTTGCGAAGTATTATAGAATGTGAAATAACTACCTACTTACATGAAATGATTCGAAAATATTATTTTACGTTTTAGCCCGTGTTTTAGAAAATTTTCCAGCACCTAGGATCAAACTTATTTTTCTGCTATTGCATAGGTGTTCACGAGTAATAAATGACTACGTATGCAAATCTAAGATTAATTTTTGCTGCAAAGGAAATTACATTCCATTATGCGATGAAGTTTTTATTCATTGAAATATATGGAAAGCCCTTAAGCATAAGTAGAAAGTACCCTTAGCATTGACAAGAGAAGTTTGCAAATATAGTTGTATGTAAAATGTTAATAGAGCAGCACCCCATTACTAGTTGTCCAGTCTAGTGTGTTTATTTAAATCTAATCACATAGCTTCAAATACTGCAAAACTTTGAAGTTGACTACCATCTGTTAGCAATAGCTAGATGGAAGAAATCAGATATATCAAATATAGTTAATTGCATTGTTGTATTCTATCTCTGCATTGTAAGATATAAAAAGGGATGCAAGCATTGTTGTGGTTGGCATTCTCAGTAACTAGTTGTTCATTGCAAACTGAAAAATGTAGCTTTATGTAATGTTCTCTCATCCCAAAAAAGGACAGCAAGAATTTTGAATAATGTTTTGAAGTTAAAAAAATGTGTTTGCCTTGAAAGATCTGATAACAGTTGTCCTCTTTTATATACATTGCACATGATTTATTTAGAGAAGGTGGCCCAATCAGCTGTGCTGAGTCACAAGGAACTACCTATTATCTTCAGCTATGGAAAAATTTCCAAGCAGACAACAAGCAACACTACTTTAGATAATTCTATCTCTTGTTTCATCTTTCTTGAAAAGGAGTGTTCATTAGGGTGCTGCATTCTTTAGAGGATAGAATTTTTTGCTAGTGGTTGGCTAGATGTGTGGTGTTGGAGGGTGGTGTGTATCTGAGAGTGTTGTTCATGAATGTAGTAGTGAGTCCAGTGGGGATATCTGAAAATTTTAACAAGGGGGGCTCTTGTTGCAACCACACCCATATTTTGGGTGTGACCTAATTGCAACCATGCCCATCTTTTCAAAGATGCAGATACAATGCTTTAGTAAAATACTAATAAAGTATAATAGACAATTAGAAATGTCTTAATTACCATATAGCAGTGAATAATTAATCATAGCAATACAAAACACTTTAGAAGCAAGGTCAGTACACTTTGAAAAGCAAAGCCAATGAAAGAATTTTTAGGGGGCTGCGCCCCCCCAAAATGAACAGTAATAAATAAACAAGGGGGGCTCTGCCCCTCTGAACCCCCTAGAAATCAACCCTGAGTTAGCCCCATTACTGTCTTGATATCTAGAAATCACACAGGAAAATTAGTTAAGAGTGCAAAAAGCCGTTTGTGATAGTTTAATACAATATAACTTACTATGTAATTGAAAAATGCATTTTTATCATTTTCAAGAAGAACATACATATAAGTAGACATCTTTCAACAGACTGTGCATTACATATGGAGTAGCTAATATAATGTTAGATGTGTGCACCATTAATTATTAAATTCCATTATTATATGGCATTCATATCTAATATAATTGCTTGAGTCAGACTTCACAGTTGCTGCTTGTGGCTTTCTATTTAGTATGGACATGCAAGGACTATGGGTCTTGATATCATACAGTTATCCATTACAATATAGGAAAAGTACTTTCTTTGAGCAGATTTGTTGAGTGTGCTTCTTAAAGCCTTTTTTCAATGATTTTTCAAATCAGTTGTAGTAAGCTTTCTTTCGTGCTAAAACCAGTGTACTCTTTTGTGTTTAATTGTAGGGGGTCATATTAGCAGAGAGTGGAAATTTTTCTAGATTTTCAAAGTGAGAGGGGGTTACAATAGAATGACCTACTGGGAAAATCACAAATAAATCCTTAAAATGAGAGGTGGTGAAAATAAAATGGAGGGCCAGATGCAGATCTTTGCTTTCACACATAAATGTACAACAGAAGACCTAGCAAAGCAATTTTATGGTGTGATAGCAAATATGAATTTGATGTTGCATGAAAATTTGATTTAGACATTGTAGACATTTAATTTCTGTTCCCACAAGATTTCTATCTAGCACTAAGCAATTTTTGTTTTCTGAGAAATATTAAAGAGCCTAATATGGTAGGGTTGATAATAAAATGGGGGGGGTAGGTCATACTTTTGCATTTTGGTAAAATGGGGGTCATTATAGAATGCTATGGGGGTGAATAATTTCAAGAAATTTAATATGATCCCCCTTAATTAGGCACAAAAGATTATCTTTTGTGTCATAAAGATGTAAGTGAGTGCATGAGGAGGAAGTGTTGTAGTGACCAGTGTGTGAACTCATTTGTTTGAGACTCACCTAAAGCTATAGTTTGCTTGCTACCTATCCACCAGAGTGAATGGGGAAATAAATTTGGTGAGGAAAGGAGCCAGTTGACTGCAGTCACTCTACCTCAGTTGAATTCCCTGAGATATACTCCCTTTATGTATGCAGGAAGAACATTTACTTTTTTACCTGTGAACATGCAGCTAATTGTAGCATAGATATTAGTAAAAACATTAGTTATTATGAAGATTGAATACCATGGTTGGGGCCATAAGATTTTTTTGTATGTGGTTTCCTATATCTAGTGAAATATATTACTGTTCTTCATACATATATTTTTCAAAAAGTTGTAATTGTATTAGGTAATCTATTTGTTCATAGATAAAATTACATTATGGATGCATTTATTCTGTTTTACATAACTTATTTTATGCTTTTATGTTTTTAGTATAAAATAATTTAGGGCTTTGACACAGCAACAGTAGCAACAAGATTTGGGATACATTTTGATATTGAGGTGAGGTCCAACAATTTTATAGTGAAGTGTAGCTTTAATCTCTAAGTAAGGTTTACTGCCCACATAGGATGCTTCATATCAGTTAAATTGTCAGCTAATCTCCTATTGACATGTGTGGGGAAGTCCTAAAGCTTTGTTCCAAGCCCCCAGTTGCCATATCAACTGAACCCATGAAGGAAAGTTCTATAGGGGCTAGGAATTAAGAAATATGCCGCAGTAGATGACATTTGTTAACTTTTGAAGCCATGTTTAAGTAGTATATTAATCACATTAGCCAGCTCACTATCATTATTTGAATTTAACTCTAGTATTGTCAATTGATATTTGTTGGTAATAGGATTTCATGGTTTGTTGGGCGTATTGAATAAGGTTTTGTGTAAGTACACAAAACTGGATCCCGGAGCTTCCTAGGAGTGAGAAAGGGAGCTCTTCTAAAGTATTTTGGGTATTCAGTAAATATCTGATATTGAGAATCAATTGATGCAAGCATTTGTAGCAACTGTAGATTTAAATTTTGAAATGATCTATTTGTTTGCCAACCCCAGCCTTTGAATTGTGAGACTTCAGTAGAGATAGCCCTTAGAATTTGTTTAGTAAAATTTTAGATGTGGTACCAGAAATTATCTTGCCTAAACTTTAGTTATTACTATGTTGAGTTTTCATGTTTGGATTTGGAACCAAACAGAAAGGGGTGTAGAAAGGAGGGGGATTAGTATTTTTGCTGAAAATGCATTATTTGGGGGGTAGTTAATAGTTGGGGGGTCAATGTTCAATAGACAATATGAAGACCCAAACATTTTAAAATTATTGCAATTAGTTGTTAACATTGTATAAGTATAAAGTAGATAGTTTGTTTTGATTTCCTTAGTTGTTAATATTGATTTGCATTTACAAAATCAATGTGTTTTACTTACTTATCCTTTTTAAAACTTTGAAGTCTTTAAGTTAGTAACACTGGGGGTTGGATTTTTTCAAAATCTCTTAGTGGGGGTGTGTAATACATGCAAGTGGGTGGTTAAATTATCAAAAATCAGCAATTGGACCCCCACCATTTAGTTCCAAAGAGTAAAAATTGTTCTTTTAGCTTCTAAGATATCTTGTTGAAGCTTTTTCTTGTTTATAGCTCTGAACATTGTCAGAGCTTGCCGACAGTGAGTGGTTTCCAAGGATTTTAACAGACAACACCTGTCATATTGGCTAAAAGAACTGAAAAAAGGTCATGGATATTGTGAAATTGCTGTCAGTGAAAGTTAGTTTGCCAATTAGAGCTCAGTAAAATTCTGGAGGGCTACAGCCCCTCAAACCCTTGCTAGTGCCATCCCTGGTGATGACTGCTGAAATTGATAGGGCTTTCTGACTGTTATATCATTAAGCTGATCAAATGCTCTACCTAGATATTGTACAAAATTTCTATAAATGTCTCACCATATACCAGAATTTGTATGCCTCTATCCATAATTTATGGCATGCAGGCCATCTCAGGAAAGCTCAGACAGCTGATCAGCATAAATATCCCACATTAACTGTAGCATATTTCACAATATTATGTGAAAACTAATTGAGGTGTAAGGAATCTTTTTGGTAGGAAGGTTAAGCTGTTGTTTTGGAAGCCATCAGAATTGGCTTTAGGACTGATAATTAGAATAGAACATACTCAGGATATTTTACTAACATTAGCATCTACATGAATTTGGTATGTGTGTTTGTAGTGCTTTAGAAAAAAGTTGTATCTGTTTCTTATTGTTTGATCTTGCAGCTTGTAGCCATAAGTGCTCTTGGCTAAATAGTTGTTCAAATGCTTCAAACACATGAGGAATGGGGCTGAATAAATAAGAATATATGTTGCAGGAATTTTCCATTCCTGAAGGCATTTTCAATTTCACTACTGACATGCATATCTCAAGTACATGATTGTAGTTATTGTCGTGGAGGGGGCAAAACCTGCCTGTACCACCACATTGGGGCAGAATTCTTATCTGAATATTCAATCTCCAGGCCAATAGCTCTCTAAGGGGCACAATCATGCCAGTATTTTGGGGCATTGCCTCCACCACTTGCTTTTGTACCTAGTATATATTTGTTATAAGAAACAGACAGATTTTATACTAAATAGGCAGATTGCAGACACCATTCCTAGCTATACCCATTGGTACTTCTTTGTTTGCACAAGCTAATGCCAAGATATTTGTCTATGGTTATCTAAATATTTCCGTTTCTTACTTTATTTGCTTATTCATCTAAATTATGGACAAAAGGGTCTTATTTGGTGTATACATATATCAATGGATTCTATTTTAGATCAGAGCTGCCCATTACTGTCCAACTAGGGTTTGGCTTTAGGGGTGGTGCCTGGAATTTTCTGATGGGGAGCTGACTCTTCCAATGAGGGAGCTGAAATACAGTTAGCAGGGTATTGTGAATGAAAAATCTACCAAATGTAGTTTTTCACCTTCCAGTTGGGGGCACCATGTTACAATGGGTAGCTATAGCCTTTCCTAGCATCATCCCTGTGTGGCTGTTGTTCATCCAAAGGTAGCTCTGACTTAAAGCTAGTTGGAGGCTATAGCACTCTACCCCCAATTCAGGGATGCCAGAACAATGCTGGGGCAAAGGGACCAATAGGAGCAAAAGGGCACCATCTAATGAGGGGTCCAATGGTATTTGTTTGCATTATTTTTGCTCCACCCCTTAGCAGAGACTGTATTTCCCACAACCATATAAGTGGTGCTCTATCCAATCAAATATTCCTTATTTGAATAATGTATTTGATCTCTTTTGTATTAGAATTTGGAAAGCAAGCTATTGCATGTCAAAAAGGGCACTTTTGCTCCCACTGCTCCTCCAAATAAAAGACAGGAGGGGCCCTTGCTCCCCTTTACCCCTCCCTCCTGGAGGACCTGTCTCAGTTCTTATGTATAGTTAGTTTGATATATCTAGGTAAACTAGATTAATTGTTGCTTTTTAGCCAATGCCATAAAGATTAAATTATCTTAAATTCCTAAACACTGGCTTGGATGTTAAACATGTCCATTTATTATAAGTTATTTTTGCATGTATTAAATCATGTCCTCATTTAAGCTTTGATTTTGCAATCTGCTGCATTTTGTGCAGTTTGTAGCACCTACAGTGTGTAGAGCCCTCAGTGTGTCAAGCAATGCAGAAATAGTTTTGCTCTAGAGATGGAATTACAGACTTGTTGGGTGTACAATTTTAGTACCAACTTTGCACCATTTCCTGCTGTAGAAAATGATATGTATGTAGACATCGCTTCTCAATCAACTTACCAGATTACACAATTACCTATAAGGTGCCAGACACTTCCAGCCCCCCTCCCAGGATTTTCTTCTATGCTGTAATTTTTAAATTATTACCAGAAGTAGATTGAAAAAGCTTGTGAAGATTTTTGGGTTAGAAACCAGTGTTATAACTCCATTTGAGGCCTAGATAATTCTAAATTTAACATGCTTCTTTACCATATCAGGTAAGATTATCTGTGATACATGATTTTAATGATTTATCAACTTTGCAGAAAGATTTGGGTTCATTAGCATTGCCATTCCTGGATAATGATATATCGTCAGTAACTGAAACGACGAGGATATTGCAAGAGAGACCTACCAGCATTGACAGTGCAATGGCTTCACCTCCAAGAGAGGCACGTGAAATCAACGACTACTGCTTGCAATGGAGCCAACAGACGCTCTTGAATTCTGCAGTTACGCCGGATGGAAAGCACCAGTCCAGTGATCAGTAAGTACAGTGTTTATCTCCCGAGCCTATTGCCTTATCTGTCTTTGTTCAATGGAATTCAGCGACATCCCCATTGTATTCGTAGAAAAATCCAAATTTTTGCCACGCTGTCAATAACGCAGGTATTCAAGGATCGGTTTCATTCAGCAAATAGGCTTATTCTATGCGGTGACCTGGGGATTTCCACGGGACAAGCTATTTGTTATTGTATACTACGTCGATTGATGGCCCTTGTCTTAGTTGAGAACTGCAGTTGAACATGTGTCGAGTTTATACTTGTAAATGCAAAAGCTTCACGGGGATTTTAAGCCCTCACCATCGACCAATGAACGCGGAAATGACAGCGAAGTGAATGAAGCGGAGTGGAGTTTGCCGTGAACTGCAAAAGCAAATGGAAGTTCGAACAAGGTAGGATCGAAACCTATTAGTATTAGCAAGAGAAGTCTGCAGACTTGAAATGCAAGCAGCGGTTGTTACTGTCTTCATTACGGAAGAAGATTTTACGACGGTAGTGGAGCTGTTAACCAAGTTGTGAACGAGGGATGGCGTGAGTAATTATTGGGAAAGACCTAAATTAAGGATAAAGTCATTGCATGTAGAAAGGGCTTAAGGATAAGTTTCTGGAAGTAGTTATGGACAAGAAACCACTCAGTAGCGATAAAACAGTGACCTGAGTATGTTGTAAGAAATGGACATAAGAGTCCGCCAGTGAAGTCGATCTTTGCCTTTTGTATAGGACAATATCTGAGATGTTTTTAGGTCGTTGCAACAATTTCTCTCACTCAATATATGACTGTATACATTCTGCTTTTATCATTCTATCATGGACGTCGATTATCAATCGTCTTCTGTACTGCACAAAATGAGTGAACTGTGCATGGTTTAATCGCATTGCTGTTTCAAAGCTGTGTAGTTTTGCAGTATGCCGGTGAAATTTCTGTGGAGTTAAGCCATTTACTTAATTCGTCTACAGCCAGTAGTTACATGATGTTCTAGATGTCCACGTAATGCTACTGGCACTTTCATTTTGTGTAGAATCAGCAAAAGTTGAGACCAGAAGCTAGCATATTGTTGACGGAATCTTTACGCAATCTCTTCAGAAGCAAGGAGTGGTACGATTTGACGGTAGCTTTAGGGAACAATCAGGCATAGTTCTGACTCATGCTTCAAATACAACACTGGCAATGGTTCGATAACTGAGACTGGAAGCAAGGATTGGTACGATTTAACGGTAGCTTTAGGGAACAATCAGGCATACTGCTGACTCACGTTTCAAGTACAACACTGTCAATGGTTCGATAACTGAGACTGGACACAGACTATTAGCAATGATACGATTGTGATTCTTTTGAATTGCGGTCAGTCTTCGTTTATGGCATAATTGCCTTACATGCCATTTTGCTTCAGGTTGGATGATAACTCGTTTGAAACTGCCATGTCATACACCGATGGTGACGATGTTGCCCGAGAACTTGACGAAATAATGCGCAAAAGAGAATCATCCAAGAAGAGGAGGAGATCAGGCACGAAGGATACCGAAGATAATTCTCTGCCTCAGCTTGTCATCAAAGATCTCTCAATATCGCCTTCGAACAGAGGAAGGCCTCACACTGTTGGCATAGCAACCGACAACCAACTTACCAATGATTTTGGCAGAGATGACGAAATTGAGGTTTGTGAACTTTGCATTTGAACATTACCACCTTATATTGTATAATGTTGCCGACAGCGCCACCTTCGAATTAGACCCAGTGGAGTGTATTGCGTTCTCTATGTGTTGATGTTAGTAGAGGCGTTCGAATTTATTGCTTGTTATTTGCAACAGTCTTGGAATATTTGCACAGATAGCCTCCTTCGTAAAATTGAAGAATCATTTCTGCATTTTTCTATCTATGGTACATTTTCAAATGCGTCACTAGAAATGTCTAGAAACACTTGTCGAGCACACGAAAAGAGCCCACTAGTTTTTTCAGAAAATGTAGTTTGAAATGTTTTGTTAATTTCTTTTATCGATGAAACTTCATTTCATTTCATTTAATATATTTAAGGAGGGACATCCTTCAGCAATGAAGCTAATTTCCAAGGGGCCCTCCACTTAACTACTTACAATAAATCGAAAAATAATGGAAAAGGTAGAAATTAAAATACAAACATCCTAAAAGCCTAGTATGAGTATAAGTAATTGTAGAATTGAAAGAAAAAGATTAACAAACTAATCAAGTTAATTATCTAAGAGAAGCCTTTTCTTAAGACTGAAAGGGGGTGCCTGTTTAACTGCAATTGCAAGGTTATTCCATAACGTGGCTCCTCAGTAAGAAAAACTTTTTCGTCCATAGTGAAGTTAACAAATAAGATGTTTGTCCCCTTCCAGAAACGACATTTATGGGGGTGAATCATCCCCCCAAAAGCTTGAAAATTTGCCATTTTGCAAGACAAAAAAGGCAGTAGAATGTATTTTTGCATGACAACTTACTGGATCCAGGACCATTTGATCAACCAGTGCTACTTAGAAAAAGGTTACAGAAAATTTTTGCAGGGCAAAAGCTCTGACAACCCCCAAAATATACTGAAACTACGTCCCTGTCCCCTTCCCTTTGGGTCTTACTCAAAAATTTACTACACAGTTGCTATATTTAACTGCAGCTTACAAATCTGACGAAAAATATATCATCGCATTTTGGGCTGCAAAGGAGCACGCTCTCTCGAAGCATTCTGTTTTTGCTAATAACCTGAACAGTTAAAATGCATTTTCAGCGTTGTCGCCTGTTGGTGATTAGCGACCAATCAATACATACAGTAGACATACATTGCTGCCGTTGAGCACTGGACAGAATGCCAAAATAATATTAACTAAGGCGAAATGTGACGTTTAATAAGGGTATTTGTTTGCTGTTAATTAGTCTCTGCTAAAATAGCTATTTTACTAATGTACTTATTGTATAGACTATCCTCCAATAAAGCCAAAAATACTACTGACATCTTTTGTCAGATGGTGTGATCAAATCTGCCTACCTCGGCACATTGATTGCGTATATGACACGAGTTCAATATGACCTCCACCTGGGCTGAAAGGGGCTATTTATCGCACGTAGGAGGCACCCTTGTGATTGTAGAACTCTGCTCGAATGACCCGCTGTTACTACATTATACTTTCCTTTAGTTTTCAGATCTGAATTTGCTATATCAGTCTTCTCATGACATTGCCTGTCATGTGTGTTTGGATTATACAAATATAGTGACCGAAGTACCATCTATTTACTGAAGATATTTTCAGATTGGAAGGATAGACGAAGTGGTGAATTATTTATGATCCGTGAACGTACTCCACTCAGGGGAGTTTTCAATGTTAAGAGTTGATTCTACTTTCTTTCAGAGTCTTGACCTTGGAATGGACAAAGATAATGTGGATTATTTGGATGACGTTACAGGTAGGTAAACCTTTATAATGGACTTTAGCACACGGGAATTACCTGCTCCGGACATAGTTTAACACAGGTATCCACTTACAACTGAGTAGACTAGGTTTTGTGAAATTGCACAGTTGATATTATGATGTAAATCGCCAAACAATATTTTTGTCAGGGTAGAATTGCTTTAATTTTAAGGCAACTTTCCTGATCGCTCTTTCCATAATTTTACTGTCACAGTCTATTCCTATTAGCCATGTATGGCAATCTTGTATGTTGTTCGTTGGCAAATGTGTTCGTGGTCTCTTTGATTGTCTTGTGAAAGAGTTGAGGTGAACTTGTTGAAATTGTCAATTCTGCTTATTTGACCCCCCCCCACAACTAAGCACAAAAGATTATCTCTTGAAAACGTCTGTGGCCTCTTCTGGATCTCAAAAGCTTGGAAGCCCTTCGTAGCTGCCCAATCCCAACCGTTACAGCACTGATGACAAGACTATTACCTAAGAGTGAAAGCTTGATGTTAGAGGCAAGGTTTTGGAATTAGTGTAGCTATGCTGCTCCCTGCTATTTCCTCTTCCTTGCCTCCTTTCATAGCTATTATTTGCTTTTGGTGTTTAATATTTCAATTTTGAACAGCTTTTTGATCATAATTAGCACTTGTATTAATGAGTTGTGCCAGTAATTTTTCCCAGATACTTTGCTGAACCAGAAAATGATGCATCTTGAAGGAAGTAGAGTTGCAAAATAGAGCTTCCGCCTACTTACTATTTGTTACATATTTTTTGAATCCTTGCTATAAATTCACAATACTGCACGTGTACTCAGTTTTAAGTAACGCCCCTACTATTAACGTCAAGTTTACCATACATCTTCCTTTGAATACGAGCATCATTCATCATTTGATTTGAAAGCCCTCGCGGAATACATAATTTTTGTCTACGGTTAAGCAGATGTCCTGCACAGCTATGTGCCCACTACATTGAGAAATAAATCTAGGATTAGATCTTTCCACGCGTTCACCAGTGTTATGTCTGCTGCTTGAAACCATTACTCGATTGCATTGGAGAGAGCTAAGAACATTTGATTGTACCCCAGTTGTTTATAAGAACTAATCGAAAGACTTAGTTTACTTGGTTCGTTACATATCAGTGACAACATTGTTTACCAGCGTTATTTTTTTTTCAAACTTCATTTCATCAATATATTATTAAATCTACAAATACAAATCTCACTGACAGGTAATTTGTATTTGGCTGGCTTCAAAGAAAATGCATAACTAATACTGAAATCAATACATAAAATAGAATGATGATATTAATAGTTTAAGAGCTCAGGTTGACTCCATGGCTTATTCCTCATGCAAAATATATAATAAGTTGTTCGGATGATTATGGTAGATAACTTTGTAACTATGAAGTTTAGATGATGTTTATCGATGCCTATGTCATTACAAATTTGAAGAAATGAGTCTGATGAATTACCGAATATACCGAGGGAGCTAATACAGATATAATTACGTGCGACCCAGAGCTCCTAAACTATTAATATCTTTGTTTTTTTGTCTTTCTTTCATTTCTTCGTTATTGATGTAATTATCATATTTTGATGTTAAGTTTATAATGTATACTATTCATTATCATTGTGAGCCAGCCAAGTACAAATTAATGTAGAGCGAGATTTGTATTTGTATTGTTACGATATGTTCATGAAAAAAGTTTGAGAAAAAAATAAAATTTTTTGCATGAGAAACAAAACATGGACTGACTCAGAACTCCTCTCTTACTGACACAGCATTGTTTAAACTATAGATTAATTTTTTTATTACTACCATTGTTTGTAAGCCAGCCAAGTACAGATTGCCTTTTTAGTGAGACTTGCACTTGTAGTATTTAACGAGATATTATAAATGAAGTTTAAAACATTATTTTCATTTTAGTTTTGTTGCCCATAGTTGTTTCATCTTTAGGGTAGAAATTTCGTGTTGATATGACCATCAGTATAGTAGCATCCATCATCATCATAGTTTATTTTCATTTCCTTTTAATTTCTTCATGCACGGTAGCCCCATCAGCCAATGCTGCTTCTCAGGGGGCTGTGACAAAACTTTACAATTTAAAATACACTGTATCTGCAATGAAAGTAAATACCGTAATTACATAGCTAAAATAGCAGAAAAATCACATATGAAAAGAAAAGCAACATAATCTGTTTAAGTGCAAGTACAGAGGGTGCCTGTTTAAGCTCAGATTCAAGGTTGTTCCAAAGATATGAGCACCACGATTGTCATCATCATTATTATTGATCATCACCATTGTTATGAAAACCATCGTCATCATCATCATTATCATCATCATTGTCATCATCATCGTCATCATCATCGTCATCATCATCGTCATCATCGTCATCATCATTATCATCATCATCATCATCATCATTATCATCATCGTCATCATCATCACCACTGTCACCACCACCCATCATCATCATCATCATCATCATCATCATCATCATCATCATCATCATCATCATCATCATTATCATCATCATAATCACCATGATCAGTATCATCATCATGATCAGTATCATCATCATGATCAGTATCATCATCATCGTCATCATCGTCATCATTATCACCCCTATCACCACTATCACCACCATCCATCATTATCATCATTATCATCATCATCTCCATTGCTTTGTCGTTTTCATTATCATCTCTATCACCTTTATTCGACACTATCATCACACTAATTGAGAATTCAGAACTACATTGTTATTCGGCAATTGATTGAAATTCCTCCTTTCCTTTCTCTAGATGCGAAAAACACTTGGAGTTATTCAAATCTTTTAAAGTCCCATGCCTGTTACGATATTATTCCAAACAGCTCAAAGATTGTCGTATTTGACACAAGACTGCGGGTGCGTTTATTTATGCCTTAACAAAACCTACTTATGTATGTCCTATGTTCAGTGTTGCGGCAGCAGCCCTCATGATCTCATTGTCATTTGAACAATCATAGTTCGTGCTCTCATTCAGTTTGTTATAACTGATCACATTGATTGTATATGTATGGCATATGTTTGACCACAGTTTGATGCTAGTTGTTCATGCCTATGACAGGTGAATTACAAGTTGCGTATTTTTTCGTCGTTTTTCACTAAATTGTTGCAATTTATTGGAAGGTCCAGTCAAGCCTGCTGAGACCCTTTGAGCAGCCTGGGACAAATAGATGTATCAGGGAACGCTAATTATCTCGTTAAGAAGTCCTGAGAAGACAAACTAGAAACGGGGGTCCATGAGGGAGAAATTCTCTTATTTCTTTCTAAGTATTCGATGTTTGGTTAGGAAACATTATGCGCAATCAAAGTGACAGTATTTACCACAGTTGTGAGAAACTTTTTAAGTTGCGGGACCCCTCCGAAGTTTGGAACCTCATTGCAAATTGCCCCTGCCCCCTTTCAGCGGGCATGGGCCCAATTACCGCAAAACCATGTGCTACTCTGCTGCTCTCTTTTCTGAAATTTTCTTTGAGTATTCCAGTATTCGAGTATTCGAGTAAATATTCCAATGCTAGAATAATTTTTTGAAAGACTCTCCTGAAATTTTTGTGAATTTTTTCGTAGGTGAAGAAAGCATTTTTCGCACTGGTTCATAACGGTAAGTTTCATTGTTTTCCTTTCAGGATTGTTAATTCGCTATCAATAGCCAAATGGCGTAGAATCTGCACGTTTATTCGCATATCATGATTTTCAGCAAATTTCATTATCCCATTAGCTGTAGATGATCCTACACTTAATTTCTTTGATGTAATCTTATACAGTGAAAACCCGATAATGATAACACAGATAAAGCACTTTAGCCCCAAGAGAATACATCTAATTCCGTTGAGAATGTCAAAGCGTAGTGTTTATCTGGTTTTCTCTCGTTAAATCATGTTTTAATGCACCAAGACTTCGAAAACGTAAGCTGAGACTAAGTGACCTTTGTTGTTGTTGTTGTTGTTGTTGTTGTTACTGCGTACTTTATTTGGAGTAGGTCGTTGTCTAGCTTTTTCAAGTACTTTAGGCCTAATCTGCATGCCTCATCCAGGCAAGGGGACCCCTAGTTTAATGTCCTTCCGAGAGACAGCGGAGAGAGTTGTTTTGATCGTCAATCTGTAATGGTCGCCCAACCAGTTTCTGTCCGTACACAACCATGCTTAGCGTCAGTAGAGCTAATTGGGAACCGGCTGGGTCGCCTGGCCACGCACCCCGCTTATCCCTGAGGATTGGTCCGCTTGATATGTTGCTCACATTGTATTGGAATATTTCAATAGCCCGTTTAGTTTGTAGCGTACCTAAGAAGTAGTCCATATAACGACCCGTATTTAACTTGAACCTATGCACACGCCGTTCATTGGCACAACACTGGCTCATCCCGTGCCATTGCCGAACCTATTCTATAGTATGTTCTGGTCATCTATGGCTCATCATATGAACTAGCCCTGACTGAACTGGTGTATCTACCTTCATTCTTCCCCGTGTAGACCCAATATTTATACTCGCTTATACTCGCTAGGACAGAATGTGGTATCAGTTTGATCCCGACTCTTTAGTGACAAATATACTCTCCTTGGTAGCAGTTCATCATTTCGATAGATATCATTGCCTTGTCCTATGCAAGTATGATAGGTACTTAGCCAGTAGGAACAATATTAGAGGTAGTGACTTTAATCTCCGTTGTGTTTGGCGTTTTGCAATGTACGCGCTGAGGCTAAACCTGAAAGACAAGGAGCTTTGATTTATTTGGAAATTATTTTGTTACTTAGTACTTTTGATTATAAAGCTAGTACTGTTATTAAATAGTTTAATTCCCCATTGTATTACCAATACAATAACGCATCAAGACAGTGTAAGGTAGAGGTCGGGCTCCTTGTGCTTTCATAGGTAGGGGAGTGCCTGTTAGAGAGGACACTTTTCTTAGGGCATCGGCATGTGAAGTTGGGCGGCCAGTTCCTTTCCTCGCCGCTTTTGTTTCCCCTATGTTACAATCGGGTACCCATTCACTACTGAATGGACAGAGGGCGAGCGTTCAGTCAAGATTAGAATGTGAATCGAACCACTGACCTCCTCTTTTTGACAAGCGCTCTAACCGCTTTGCTACTCCACTCTTAAGATAGCGTATATTGTTCGTTGATCACTGCTGCATAGTATAAGGCCCCGTTTACTCTATACCGGATAGCTATCGTCGTGCCGCGGTTTTTCTATCGGGTAGGGGCTACCATTTACAACATGCCAAAGCTACCCGATAGGAGATGCTCCGCAAATTAGAGGAAAGTCACTTCGCTCTGTAGGTGATATGAAAGTCACGCGGTATTGTTGTAACGCTATCCGGTATAGTGTAAACGATCGCCCTATCCGATAGAGATCATTCATCTCATTCATTCATTCATTTCACATTTTTAAGGAGGGTGGCCCTTCAGTAACAACTGATTTTCAAGGGGCCCTCCGTCTACACTATACTTACATATCTAACAAAAAAATAATAATTGCAATATATGAAACCTAATTACAATGTTTAAAAAGTCTAATTACAAATCTTAAAATAACATAGTACACAATTTAAAACGTAATCTGTAAATACACTGATACAAGCTAAATTAGGCACTTAAATTCTTTATTTCAAGTAGTTTGCGTGGCCTCAGGCGAAAGGCCATTCCAACATTTTGCACCTCTGAATGAAAAACATTTTTGTCCGTTACCAGAGCTGTTTAAAGGCAGCCTTAAATCAGTATTTGTATTTCGAAGACTGCGCATGGCATTAACGGTGTTTTTAGTAAAAGTATCGCACAGGTATTTGGGAGCGATGCTGTTTAAGCATTTAAAGACTGTTAGATTTACTTGTCTATTAATCAACTCTTCAATTGTTTTCCAACCTAAACTTTGGATCAGAGGTTTGCTTGGAGCATCAAAATGACTGTTGAACACGATGCGTGCTGTTCTGTTCCATGACGCAACGCGACGATAGAAGCCGGTATAGTGTAAATTGGGCCTTTCTCTCTCATTTGAAGAGCGTTTCGTGCCGGATAGCTTTGGCAGATGTAATTGTTACACCCTAACCGATACAAACTCTTGCCGCGACGATAGCTGTCCGGTATAGCGTTAGCGGAGCCTATAAGAAGTAGAACGACGCCCAGCCAGAACACGACGTCTTTCTGACGTCGTGTGCGTACGTTCAAGACCAAAATAGAGACAAAAAAATATAGAATAGAACGCAATATGAAATAATCTTGCTAGTAAAGGCCATTAGTATTTTATATTAGATGTAAATGATAAAGCATGCAGTTTATTTACTCGTGGGTGGAGGGAATAAATTTCTATGTGATTTATTATTATATTCTATATTATATGTTAAATTCCTTTATATTTGTATTCCTTCAATTCATTGATGGAGGTTAGTTATGCCGAAAAAATTCTAGTTGCAATATGCTATATCCTAAATTTAATATTATCATCCATAATTTAAAGCTACAATCAATTTCAGCTGTTTTATTTGATTTTGCAAACAGTATTACTGGGACGCTCCTCCTCATCCGCCGAAACACAAGGAGTAATAGCTTTTACCAAATTTATCTGCCGTGGATTTGTGATTATATCTGTGCCCAGTTCTCATATTCTAACCGGAATTATGGAATTTGTAGTATTGTTTTCCCCTTGTTATGGCCTACTGTTATCGGCGAAGCTCAGTTTATTTACAGCAGGACTTATGCTACGAATATGTTCGTATCGTTAAATCTGGAGCAGCTGAAAAATTGTTGTGCGTCCATTTATTCGTTCTAGCAAGTTCATTAGACATTATTCTAGGACTATTTTTGTTTATCTGATTTTTTCAAATTTAGTTTCCTGCTGTTGCGCATTCTTATCACAGGCCCAATCACTGTTTTGACAAGATTCGAGTCTGTTTTGATTTTCAGCGTACAGTAAAATACTGCTGTTTTACCTTAGTTATTTTGCGACTTAGTTCAGAATTATTTCCAAACTTATGTTTGACTTAGCGAGAAGGGCGAAACCATTAGATTACAGCATATGTTTACAATTCTACCATAATTACCTGTTTTATCGCTCTCAAACAGCCTTACTTTATCGCACGCCGCTTATATATTAAGCAATTCAAAGCCCTTTGATTTTATACTTCATAGCTTATAGAATTCCTTCTTTATTTATTTCTCCATTCCTAAGGTATAAGGGCTGCGCCAGTGTGGGACGCTGCAAGACATGAATTCGTAGGTTAGTTGGAATGATTACATAGCTGTGAAAGTTTTCTTTCGTTTTAGAAATTTTTGTTAAGTTGAAAAGTTGTCCTGCTGTTTTGTTGTTGCGTTGTTATAGAGTAATTTTAGCTAGTGCCTTTTTAGATGGGTGGGGTTGAAATTCAAGTACTCTGGAAAATAACTTTCTTGTAGCCTTGAGAAATTAAAATTTCGAACATATCCTGCTTCCTTAATACAAGTAGTCGTTCTGTAGAAAGAGTAATAAGACAATTTTGCTTTTTCTTGGAACTTTTTAGCTCATTTCTACAAAAACAACTTTCAGTTTTCAATAAGAGTTAAGTTTTGTAAGTGCATTTGTAGTAGCATATAGTTGTACCGTAAATCCTCGAATTAGCCCCCCTCGAATAAACCCCCTCCCTCGAATAAGCCCCCACCAAAGCACTTGACTGTACATATTCAATACTCTGTTAGTGCTTTATAGAGCTAGGAAGGAAAAAGCAGCCATTAATTAACGAAAATTTGTCTGACCCTTGAAAAATATCCTACTGCTTGTATGCGTGGCATCGAAGAAATAGCTTACTAGTAGACAAATTTCAACTGATATATGACCAACTACCAAGAAAATATTTAGGCCCCCCTAAAATTAGCCCTTCCCCCCGCGAATAAGCCCCATGCAAAAATATAGAAATAGATGAGCCCCCAAGGGGGTTAATTCGAGGATTTACGATACGATGTACTTCTTTCAACAATATCTTCCCTTTTCATGTGCATGGCATTTTTTTAGGAATGCTAACAATAACAGATTTTATCAACATCTTGAGATGCTACTACAAATCACCGTTGGTAGGTTGATTAATTTTTTGCAATGATTGTCAAATCTTAATTTTATTTCCTACCTACTGCATGCGATTTCTCAGAGAATCCAATAGTGAAATAGCTGAGGAAATCACGAGTCTTTACTGCTCGTCGGACTCTTCATTACTGAACTTTTTCGATCTGACATTTGAATTTTAAACTCGTGGATTTACCCTGTATTGTATCAGGAGGTACTTTGATTGATTGATTGATTGATTGATTGATTGATTGATTGATTGATTTGAAGTAATCTAAATTCATAACATTAACAACAACGGCAGCATCAAATTTAATTTAGTAAGCAAAAGAAAACAATTCAAAAAAGAGAATATTGGTCTATACCTTGTCATTAAGGGGTAACATTGCAATAAATGCCAGTGTTGGAATTGAGGGGTCATCAAAGGGGGATAATGTATTGAAGTATCGATCTTTATTAAAGCAAGGTCAACTATTAAATTACGTGTCATGAATTCTCCTTTTAAGGAGGAGTTCCCTAAGTAGGTAAACTAACGGGAAGGGAATACCC
>WIPJ01012064.1:18216-47328 GCA_018155075.1 Cassiopea andromeda | reverse complement strand
CAGAAACTTCCGACCCCCTGTTTATTAGGACCCCCTGTTTTATTTGGCACTTGAGAGTATGGATAATTAGTCTTTTCTAAAAAAATTATTCTAGATAATTTTGAATACTACACTAATTTAGTAATAGTATGTTGAGCTATTCTACTTCAATAAACTCTACACAATGACCCATTCTTGATTTGCTCCGATGTGACATATCTCTAGAGCTGCTGTGTGCGCTTTATTCTCGGAAGACAAGCACATGCCAGTTGCTGGATTGTATATTCTTTTTGATTCCTGAAATTTGATGGAAAATAGGAATTATCAAAGGACATATTGAAGGGGATTTCATTTTAGCACCTCGATTAAGCTTTGCGTGATGTGGAAACAAGAAGAAATTTGAATATGATGGCCTTCATCAGTTACCTAATTACACGTTTTTTTTGTAATAAAGTGGTTTATAGGAATGTAGTACTCAGCTACTCAAAAAGTTAGGAAAGTACAGTACTGGATTTTTAAGACATAAGAAAGTTTCTCTGTCTATGATTTAAAATTAGGTTTACCTGTGTACAAAAGTTCACGCATGTGTTGTTGGCTACCCTGTGACAGTTGAACTTCTAGTATTTACTAAGATTTATCATCATTTCAATTGTGAATATGCATGCGCCAAACATTGGAATTCAAAAATGATTGCTAAGAAAGTCGTAAGAAAGTGTTGATACTGGAATTGTGAAAAAGTTTAGAAAGTTTCAGTACTGGGGCAAAAATAAATTTTCTTATAAAACAAAACATGTATTTTGATGTAGGCCCATAGCCAGCTCGGGTAGCTGGAAGGCCAGGGAAGCTAGGTCAAGCTGCAGTGACTAATCGTGCAGTTGCTGATTGTGCAGTATTGAAAGACCCTGTAGAAAGCTCAAAATGAGGCTGAAGCAAATAGTTGGGAGCACAAACTCTGCCCACTTCCTACGGGTAGTGGCGTACTAGTGGCGTAACAGTAGCGTAAATTTTGAAATGCAAAGTAGAAAAACAATAGAGAGGATGATGAGTATTCATGTATGTGTACAGTAAAGTATATCAGGGTTTTTTAAGAAAATTTAAAACACTACTAAATATCCCATTGAAGTAAAAACTTGACCCCACAAACGTGATCTTCCAGGTACTCGTGTTTTAACTTCTGAGTCTAGCCCTTCAAATGCGTTTTCAGTTGTTTTCTGAAACTATTTAGGCTAGGTAACTCACGAAGTTCAGCAGGTATACATCGTTCCATGCCTTTAGGGCTGAGTAATGAAATCCTTTTTTTGCAAATTCAGTCCATTTTTGGATGTTTTAGAATTTTCCCAAACAGCAATCCAAAACTTTTCCATGCCCATTTTGAAAGCTTCTCTTTTTCCAAAACTTTCCAGGCCCTGGTAAAATGCATTATCAATTTGCATAACTTTCCAAACCCCTTATGAACCTTGGTAATTGTGCATCAATAAACCCAAGCTTCCAGTTTGGGAGGGATAGATAAATATTTTCTGCAGTATACTATATTTCTCACCGGTGAGTAGCTCCATTCCTGTCCAGCAAGTTCTCCGTGACATTTCATTGCCTTGATCTTCATTGACTTCATTGAGCGCACAACATCCATGCATAGGACATCCTCGGTTTTCAGCTCCTTATCATCATTGTAAACCCAATACTGAAAAAAGGAAATTTAACACTGACATGCAATGATATCGTAATGGCCTTTTGCCCCACACTCACAAAGAGAGTGCCAGTTTCAATGCTCACTTCCATGTGCTTTAAACGCAAAGTATCAGCTATTCTGGACCTATCACCTGCACATTTTCATGGGTGATACAAGCAAGATAAAGCAAAACTATAAAAAAAACTTTAGTACTAAGTTATTTTGAAAGTTTCATTTGTAAAAGTTAACTTCCTTGCTATCGTGGAGACTGCGGGGAGAGGGATGCTGATCGACCGGAGGAATGGGGAAAATCTACAGTGGCCCCTTTGGAACTGTCACAATTTATGCTGGTTACAATTTACGGCACGGTAACGACTTGCAGCTTCCAAAAGTGCATACAACAACATATGGAATTGAGACTATATCCTTCCTTGGAAATAGACTTTGGTCGACTTTACCAAATATAATCAAACAAGCAAGCACACTCTATTTTCAAAAGCCATATTAAATGTTGGAAGGTTGAGAACTGCAACTGTAGATTTTGCAAAATATATATACAACAGGTTGGGTACCTAACATGATATGTATCAATTTTTATTTTACACTTGTAATATAGTTCGATTTTTTAAGCCAGTAGGCCTTAATTAGCAGAAATTTTGCTATCTTAATTTCTTTTGCCTACTATAAATAAATTGTAGATATGATATGATATGATATATGATATATGATATGATATGGTATGATATGATATGATGATAGAACGTGTTTGAAAGCGGGCCTCTTTGCAAGCCAATAGTTTACTTTAAAATATACATAATAAAGTGAAGTGGCCCAACATTTTTAGTTATTCAGGGCTTTTCGGGGTGCCAAGGGTCGCATGGTATAGTGTAAAAATGCGATACAAGAGCAGCTCAATTGGGGTTCGTCTTTTGAGAGAAATACATCTGACTGGATTCACACCAACTTAGGTAGCGTTTACACGGGGCCGATCGAATATTTGGTCGGTCAAATATTTGGCCACTTAGGCGTAGCGTTCACACGGGGCTGGCTAACCGACCTCAAATTAGGTCACTTAGGCGTGCAAATATTCGGCCGCTTATGAAAGCAACCTTAGGCAGCGTTCACACGGGGCCGACCGAATATTTAGCCACTCAAATATTCGGCCGGCCCCGTGTAAACGTAGCCTTAGGTCAATGTTGTGAGGACAATAAAGCAGTAATTAAAATAAATATACTTTTTGAAATTCCATTTTAAACGTATCATTGACGATACAGCAACAAGGCTCATTGAAGTTGTTTCTACGTCGCTAGTCAGCATTTCATCATATAAGGAAAAAGGCTTGGAACGTATGAAATTCAGGGTTGTTTGATTATCAAATACCGCGGTACAAATTAAGATAAGCCTAAAGTATGGAGGAGAAGAGCTGGTCCAGCACACAAGGAGCACTAGGTGACAGAAACTGTACTGTGAATGTACCTTTACGTTGAGGCTGTCACATGATCGAAGAACAATGTTCATTCGTTTGTCATAGGCTGATCCAAGTGAATCCAAACACATCCCGTTTCTGCGATTTCTCAACTGCAACAAAATCAAGTGTGGAAATGATTCGCGAGCTATGCTCAGGGTTCATACCCCATACGTGAATCAAAACTTCCTGACTATTCCCTGACTTTTCCCTGACTGATAGCGAAATACAACCACCTTTCCCTCACCCCCATTTCACACATTTACGAACATAGGTAAAGAAAATGGAGCCTAATTCCATAATGTTCCATTTTCTATCTATTAGTAATAGGTAATGTGCATACACTTGCTATACCACTATGCAAAGTAATAAAGTTCACATTTACAGACTAGAAATAGAACGACCACTGTAATCAAGAGTTAATGAAAATGATACGTGGACTAAACAATTTGTTTTCCCTGACTTTGCCCTGACTTGGATAAATTTCAAGAGAAGGCCACGACGAAAAACATCTCCTCTTCATTTACTTCGACATTCCATTTAGGTATGTACGTCGAATTAATGGAATGTCGAAGTAGAAAAGAGAAAAAGATGTTTTTCGTCGTGGCTCTTCTCTTGAAATTTATAATTCAGCTGCGATTCCCAAGAAATGTTTCAATCTCAACTTGGATAAATATTATACAGAATTCTATCACTATTCTAGGTTTTCCATGATTTTTCATAAAACTTCCCTTTTTCCAGGTTTTCCAGGTTACGTATCAACCCTGTACGCTAGTGTCTAATAGACGGGCCCCTGTCTGTTATCTCAGGAGAATTTCTCCTCCCTGTTGCTTATCAACACCCCCTTCTATTAAATTTTACAAACTTGACCCTACAAACGAGCGCTCATCTTCCAGGTATTCGTGTTTTAACTTCTGAGTCTAGCCTTCAAATCGGTCATGACCAGAACATGCAGCTGATTGAATTACTTTTTGAGAACACTAGGAAAGACTCGTGAAGCCGGAGCATATGTTTGAGTGAGGGGGCTGGGACGAGCGGCAAGCTCCTATTGGACGTGGAAGTGGCGGAGCAGAGGCAGGGCCCCTTCCAGTTTTAAATATACGCCCCTAGATTGCAAGAAAACCCCCTTTTTGTATATCAAAATACATCCTATCTTAGGATACCTTTTGTATGAGCAGCTTATACCTCCAGCATGTCTGTTCATCACTGCCTAGCAAACAGCTCCCCTGTGTTTTTCTCGTAGCAGATTTTCCTTAGCCTTAAGGTTTCCATCACAGTAATACAAGAGCGAATTCGACAATAGATAATAACAGGAAAGATGCTGAATTTGCCATTCAAGGTAGCAGGACAGAAGAAAATGTTGGAGAAAGAAGATGGGTCACCTTGGCTTGGTAAATGACCTTTGTTTTCTTCTTCTCTATCACTTGATGTTGGAATGGCGCACCACTTCTTTCTAAAGGTATGTACAATTCTGGATATATTTTTTCAAGAAACCATTTAAAACTTTTACATTTCAGATTTCTACGCAATTGTTTTCTTTTACTGACATCACCAAATTCTTTTCCTCTCAAGTCTGTCCTAACATTGTAGAAATGAATTTTGTATCTATCCAACCATACTTCTGCCACCCTTTGTGAGTTGAAGCCCATAGTATCACCCTTTCCAGCATTACCATATGGCCGACGCTCTCTGAATACGTGCCCAACACGAGAACAGGGGTGAAATTCTAAGGTTCCTCCACACATCCAAATCTATAAGATGAAAAGCCATTAAATGTTAATCAAGTTGCAGTTATCTTGCATGCATAGTGAAGTGGTAATAACTACTGCACAAGCAGGACTGCCACAATGGAATGACTTGTGGGGGGATAGAATATGACAGAATGGGCGTGGCAGCTGCGATATCTGCTGATGCCCTGAAAAACTTAGCAACACATAAGAGATTTGCCGATAAGAAGCACGACTACTGACAACAAAGTTTACAGGGGAAGCCACGCCCATACGCCCCAAACCAGCCCTGAATACAACTGAGTACAAATATCAACAACTGTGAATATGAGAAAATGCACTACAATACTACCCTACCCTATGCTAAAATAAACAATCTGATTAATCAGGTATATGATATATAAATCAGTTATGACAACTCTTTCTGTTCTTTTGGGCAAAGGACTCACAGCAAGGGTGCCTGCACAAGAAAAGCAAGGGGACAACTTTACTACAGCACACCAAACATGTGACTTTATTAACACACTGTGGATAAATGTATGTGAAGGCAATGAATTAATTCACTGGAAATGACATATCTAGCCCCCCTCCCCCTTTGAACAGAGGTCAGGGGGAAATCACTCCCATTTCCTCATGTGGTGGCAGGTGCTCTTAGCCTATAGCCTCCTACTCTGGAGTACCAAATAATTAGGGATGGTAATAATTTGGGGTGGAAATATTTTAGAAACTGAATAAAAGGAGGGGGTGAAAATGGATGGGATGGAAAAAATAATGCATAGATTGTTGAAGTAGATACTCCAAATCAACACTTCTAGTCAAATGCAACTCACTTTTTCAAATTTTCCCTGCACTCTGTATTCAGTTTCCATTTGGTTTCACACTGCAGTGAACTGATTTTCTGAGAACTGATTTCAGATTCTCCAAAGTTATTAAAAGGGAAATTCGAATAACAATGAGGTTGGAAGAAATTCAAAAAATAATAACCAGGAGGGGATGATTATTTGGTACTCTAGAGTAGATGTAATGTTCTCCTGGATCCATGCCTAGATTAAATGTAATGCTGAGTTCAGTCAAGCACTGGCAGATGGTAGCTGAGTGTATATTAATTCTTACTCTGAAAGATATCTCTAAATTTTCTCCACCCCAAATATTCATCCCTTCATCATAGCCACCAAGCTTGAAAAAATATTTTCTATCCATAGCAAACAAACCACCAGCCATAGTAGGCGACCTGCAACAATAGAAAAACCATTGTCTCCTTCCTTTGATGTCAAAAGGATTAGAATTCAAGCTGATAGCTCATTGACTGAAAAAGTTTATTTCACTTGAAACAACAAAATGAGAAGGAAATGATGATTACATTTTCCTTACATGGCTTAATAAGTATAAACATTATTGAGACCATTGTTATAATTATGATAACTACACCTTAGACAGCTATTGTAAATCAAATATATCTTCATCTTTCATTAGCTATGTTGCCAATTTTAGTGCTATAAATCCCACATGATTTACCATGCAATTCAGTTTTATTTAGCTATAACTTAAGCCTATTATTCACTTCTATCAATGTGGTCCTACTTCTTGAAAGTTTCAACCTTCCTGAAACAGTTCATTTTGCATAGCATAAGTTGCTCAATTACCTACCTGCACCCAGTGGCAGATACTTGGGGGGCATGCCCCCCAAAAATTTTGGGCATCAAGAACTGTTGCATTGTTGTACTAGCAATGGTTCATAGGCCAATCTAGGATGAGGGCAGATCATGCCATAGATATGTGGAATACAGAACCAGATAATTTAATGAGGCTAGTGTTGGAAAATATCCCTTTGCAAGAGTGGAGATCTGCAGTAATCATACTTTAAAAATTATTTTCTAGAGGCAAGTTCCTAGGCCCCAGTTTCACATACTTTGGTGCAAATCTGTGGTGTACACAAGCTTTAGATTCCATTTTATTTCTCTGGTAGAAATAATTGACAATGCTCAAGAGGTTTGTGTCCCCTCCCAATAAAATGTCCAAGTGCCCACCACTGTTTACATCCCTGTTATTCTCTTGATAAAAAAAACAAATTTACGGTTAGGGAGCTTTACCAATGCTTGCATATTGGAGGAAAATCTGCCCTCATTGTATGCTAAAATTTATTAAATTAAAGCCATAAATCAAATTAAATTAAGGCCAGAAAAACAAGAACAAGTTAAACAGGGTGGCCTTCAGTCAAATGAAACTTCTTTCTAGAGTTTTTTAGCAGATTGTCTGCCAAATTTCCAGGCTGTTCCATGGGATTTTTGAGTATGTTTACAACAAATGATTTTCACATATAGAGCTGCTTGTACCCATCCACAGTCAATTCTGCATTTTACTTGAAATTTTGTTTCCATTATTGGAAAAACATGGCTACTTGCCACATGACACACAGTATGCCATTGTTGCCCTTCTAACCTCAGAGATCTTCTTCCACTGCATTACAGGAATAAAAAATGTAACACCACTGCAAGGCCAAATATTGATGCATACAAAATCTGCTTCAGAAAATACTTTTTCAGGGGCTGGTTGTAACTTCAGGGTTTTCCCAAGCTAATTTTCTAGGGGCAAAGAAAGTCAAGAGCTTATCAGGATCTTCCAAGGTTTGTCGGCGAACCTGTCAAAGCATAAAATACTTTGTAAGTTGTTACATACCTGAAAGGCTTTGCAAAGGTTTTTTCATCCTGAAATTCTTTTGCAGGAATTGATTCCCATGAGAAATGTAATCCCCAATTGAACCCCCCTTTAACCATTGGTGAAGATGTATACTCAAATGTGTCTGCATTTATCATGTCTATGATAGGACAAACAACAGTTGATCTTCTTTTTGCAATCCTTCTAAGAAGTGGGGGTAACCACCCAGTGTTAACTTCACAATGACTGTCTAGAAACACAAGTATCTATGGAGAAAGAGAAATAATTTTAAACCATTCCTATAGTAGCTTGTAGGCAAATCATACTCAGTACAACCTAGAATTGAAAAATAAATTAACTAGTTTTGATGTGCATTGGCTTGCCAAAAATGCACAAGATAAATGCATAGGGACGGTAAAGATGGGGAATAGCAACTGTAAGTTATCATCCAATTCAATCTGTCAACTCTACTGAAATAAAAGCATACATAATTGAAATCACAGATATGTTGAAGTTTCAGTTTGTTTTTCATACAACAACAGATAACAGCAAAGTCTGACCCATTGGCAAAAGTGGTAGGTAAATTGAAAGCTACTAATGAAATCAAATATAGCAGGATAGCTGTGGGCTTTCAGGCCTGTCTTGTTCTAAAAAATCTATGAGAAAATTCTAAATTTAAGAATATTATGCTTCCAAGTATACCACAATTCATGACTGAATTCTTTACCAAATTAAAGTTCATAATTTTTGCCAAAAGAAATGATAAAGATAAAATTTCACCACATCATCACTTAAGTTTGTAAATTACTAAAAATTTGATGTACAAGGGGATATGATGAATTGCATAACTAACCTCTCCAGTGGCTTTCTTTGCAGCCTGGAGCCTCCCTCTGATTAAGCCCTGCCTCATTTTTGTCCTAAAACTTTTTACTTTAGCAAATTTCTTTGTGTTGAAATGTTCTGATACTTCATCATGCAATATACCTGAAAGGTAAACATCCTAATTGAAAAATATCAAGTTGAATTTTAGCACCATGTGATAATATGAAAGTCACAAAATTCTAGGTATAAGATGCACAAAGCAGGCTCAATCTTACCTTCATTGCTAAAATCCTCTAAAACAATAACATCTTTTATCAATTCATCAGGAGTTCTGTCAAATATACTGTATATTGTTCTAAATAAGGTTGATTTGGCTTCATTGTGATAACAAATAATAACACTGGCTTTTGGAAGATCTTTATACTGCAGACCATTTCCTTTTTCACTTTTACATCTAGAAGCAAAAAATAGACTGAAGAGTGACTGTTTGTAACAAAGTGATTAGGAGTGCTCTAAAACACATTACTGCATATAACATAATATAAAATATTTTGAATGACAAGTGTGTGCATTTGTATCAGTTCAGTTCACTCTTGATTTCAAAAATTCCACAACATACAAAAAAAATTAATATTTATACAACAAAAATTTGGCTAGCAAACTATAACAGATGACAAAATAACGACAAATACTACAAAAAGAAATGCATGTATCACTAAAGATCATAATTGTTATACTTGGAGGAGCTCACAGTCAGTTGTTATGAGTAAACTTCATTGACAAACAGACAACACTGAATTAGTCATACAAATTCAATGAAGATACCCAGCTAGGAGCTTAACAGAATGACTTACAACTGGTGGCGGGTGTCTGGAATTTTACGGTGAAACCCTATTCGATCACTGACCAGCAGATTGAATGAATACTTTGTATATCCTTCGTCTCTCTTCTCTAAATCATATTTGTTTTTTATCAGCCCAACTGGTTGTTTGACAGATCTGTCTATATTGCCAACACTCCTTTGACTGTTGCCATCTTCAACCGAATCAATTTTCATTACACCGTTACGTTTTGAGTCTATCATGAAATATGATATCATTGTGATCCAAAACAAGGAGGAAAAAACAATTCCAAGAAAGAAACACTTAAACGCATTCCGTGGTAGTTTGAACATATTACATTTGAATAAATATCAGCATCTACTGAGCACAATAATGGGTTCCACGTTACTTGTGAAGTGTGTTATGATTCTTCTTAAAAACGTCATAATCGGCTCACGATCACGCCACTCGTATAACAAGCAGACAAATCCTTCGAATAGCTGGATGCAGCCTAATCCTTTTTCATCTGCACTGGAGGTGTCCACCAAACAATTTCACACCTACAATATGCCTTGTGCATTATCTGCTATTCAAACTAAATAATTGCGGTCACTAACGATCTTCTGCCAACTGTCTATCCGGCTGCTTTCTGTTTAAATGTTGCGGTAAAAAACCACGTGCCAGTTCTGGAATTTTGCTTTAATAGACACGGCTGCAAGTACAGAAGACAAAAGAACTCTTCATTCCAAACTAAACGGTTTCAATCTGTGGTGAGTATCAAAAGTAAGTTCACGCCATAGAGATATTTAAGTCTATACAAAGATTGGGTGTGTAATATCGCTGCTTCCTAGTTGTGGTTGTTGTCGTGGGATGTTTACGTTGTTGGTGCTGTTCAATTGCATTTTCTTGATTTTCCCACAATTTTGAGCCTGATGGTTCTTAATTTGTTCGTAAATTACCGTAAATCCTTGAATTCCCCCCTTGACTAAGGCCCCCTTCCAATAAGTTCCCATCCTAGAGCTACAAATTGCTACTAAGCCTCCTCTCTCGAATAAGCTCCCACCCAAGCATGTGATTGTCCTCTTGAGAGTCTGTTGGTGTTTTATAGAGCTAGGAAAGAAAAATCTGCTATTAATTAACGACAATTTGATTTGCCTGTCATTTAGAAAACATCCTATTGCTTGTAAGTGTAGCATCGAAGAAATAAAAGTTTTAAGTAAAAATTCTTTAAGCCCCCATGCAAAAATCCATAAAATAAAAAAGCCCACAAGGGCTAATTTGAAGATTTACGGCATTGGGGTGTAGACAGTTTATAATTCAGACAATACACAAGATAATATTGATTGATTGAGAGCCCAATAGCACATACCAATGTGACCAAATGTTATAGTGGAGCTGGTCTCGGTTGCTTATCAATGTTTTTTTCTTAAAAAGAGTTCACAAACAATTACTTACAGACAAGCTAACATAGTACAGAAGTTAGCTTCACTAAGGGTAGATTCTTCGAGAAAATCAGAGAGTAGATATGACAAAGTTGTCAACTCTCCTAAAGCTAACAAGGAAATGGCATTTCATTACGATATGTTAGTCGAAAGCATGATTGGAACTTTTACCTTGCGTGAGGGATTTCTCCCCCACGTACATCAGCTCTCAGCCGCGCTTGCAGCTGCGCAATTCTTGTAAACTGATTCTTCCAGCCACGCAAAATTCTACTTTCAAGGCAATATTACACGCCACTCTTTGCTCTCAGCGGCGCAAAAAAAGTTTTATCCAAGCGATTAGCAGCCGCACAATTTCTTTGACACGAAAGAAATACCCTACGCATTATTCAAAGTTTCCAATCTGGGTGGATAGCGTATACATCGCTGCCCAAACTTTGATTTTACGACAGTACTTCAGCCCTAGCCGTGCTATTAAGTTGTTCTAATTCTTCATTAAATTTCAGGAGTTTGTTCTTACAAAATTGTTCTTACAAAAAGGATGTGCATTACACGTAGTATATACAACACGTTTTTTGCCAGAAAAGTTTTTCGGCCCAATACTGAAACTTTCTCAACATTTTCAAGATGCCAGTATCAAGACTTTCTCAGCTAAAATTCGTGCGGTTCCAATGTTTTGTTCTTGCAAATTAGAGGAAAGTAAAAAAGCTCCATGCACACCTGAAATGATGATAACTCTTAGTAAATAACAGAATTTATACTCTAAGAGAGTAGCCAGCATGACAAACAACATTTCGTGCGCAGATAACTCTTCTCGTCCTGGTCAAAGTGCAGTTGCAAATACAGTTGCTACCCCTTGCAGTTGTGTTAACTGCTGTTGTAAACATAATGCATTGATGTCAAAATTCTATGCAGTTAAAACTCAACCAGAAAAGCTGAGCCAAAAGATAAGCTGTTCGGAAGATGTGGTGAAACAATTCATCTTCTTGTTTCAGTGCTTTCATTAAAATTTCATCTCTAAAATATTGGTAGACTGAGCAACTCATAGTGATTGACTTAGAAGGTCGAAAGATATTTTGCTTGTCTCGCAAGTTTAAATGATTGCTTAAAATTGCTACTAAATTGTTATATTTAGTCGCCAAGATGGCAGCATTTCGGTTGGAGTGGGGAAGCATACGCAATTTTCTTGCTCATTCAAGTTAGAAGAGAAAATTTTAGTGGTGGAGTGCAAGACTTAATTCTTGTTTATTTCATGCCATTGCTCATTGCCTAGTTTCCACCACGTCTTTTATTGTACACTGTTATACTGAAATAACATGAAAATCATTTGATGCAGGAAAATTGGTGTAACCATTAAATGAGGTACCCCTCTGAAATACCCCCAGTGAACTATGGCTGGTACCGCCCTAGCCAAGAAAGATGAGCTTCTGGATCAATGTCGCTGCGGAGGCATTTCCAAATTTGTCCATGTTTAACACGTGACATAAGCCTTTGCAAAGTAGCCAAGCATGCGTCGATCAGTCCCTCGTTTCTCTCTTCGGCCATGTTGAGACAGGGACTGAGAAGACTTGCAAGTGGGGCTGTAAAACCGGCGCTGCTACAGCGCTCGGTATGCAGAGTACAACAAAGACTTCTTCCAGCATGTGTTCAATACTGTAAGTACACTTTTATCGACTTATATTGTAAAATCTAGCAAAACTAAGCCGTTTATCTGTACCCAACTGTTGGAGTTTTGCTTCAGATATGGCCACATGTCAACTAGGCCGCGCGAAGGTGGAATTTGCCCTACTAGGTGGCGGCATCAATCACTTTTCGGCAGTTGATTTAGCTCATTATTTTCCTTCTTGACTAGAAGTTTTTGATGAATAGGTGAGAGCACTTTGATCTAGGGTTGCAACCGAATCACTTATGGAAACTGTTTCAGTTTTGACCACCGCCTTGCAGTTGACCTGAGTTCATTGCAGACATCGGTGGAAATTGAGCTAGGTTTTACATAAGAGTTTAGGTTGGCTGTACTTTGCAAAGTATGAAAGCATTATTTTTGTAGTAATGCAGTGACTAGCTATCTTTTTTGATGCGGTATGTTAGGTAGCGAACTATTGATAAATTGACCTTTAGATACAAGTTTAGACACCGAGACTTAAAGTAAATCCCTGTGTGGAATGCAGTAGCCTGGCATTTTTG
The DNA here is from genome assembly GCA_018155075.1 of Cassiopea andromeda. NCBI lineage: Eukaryota > Metazoa > Cnidaria > Scyphozoa > Rhizostomeae > Cassiopeidae > Cassiopea > Cassiopea andromeda. Next base: position 34,567 of record WIPJ01012064.1, on the reverse strand, counting down.
AAGATGTTCTCAAAGATTTTATTAGTTTTGATTTATAGTGTCAACATTTGATCAAGATTGTATGAAGATGTTACGCACTTTTATCAGTTTATAATAGTTATAAATTGTTTTGCATATTAGGTGAAGCTACCAACCCTTTTTGCCTGTATCATAAGGTGCATGGAAAGTATGGCAGATGCACACCCGTGATATTTTGATAAAATTATTGCTGCACACTTGGTGTTTCCTAGGTGTTTCCTATTTTGCAAATCCTATTACATGCTTTTTTATAAGGAACCTAGCTCAAGGCGTAGTTCTAGAAGTTCCTTATTTTTGGGCCTCTTTTTATCAAATTCTAGTACTAAAAGTTCCTTAACAGTTCCTTAATTTCACTGCACATATAGTGCCATAAAAGTGGTACAGAAACATGGAGGCATCAAAATTCAGAATGTTACCTTTACTTTAGCTAGATGGTAAGATTAAACGCACAAACAAGGAAGGAAAGAAGTTTTATTAGTGATTCTTTTTGAGTTTTAACAGTAAATGGGTAGAACTGGTCTCCTAATTCATGATTATCTGCAATTACAACGAGTTTTGAAATTGAAAGCTTCCTTGGCTTTCTTTCCTGTAGTAGTATAAGCTCCTTATATATTTTATCCATCTACATGTAGGTTCCTTATAAAGAAAATATGTACTACAAATAGGAGTTACCAAAACAGAAGGGCATGACTTGGCTGATTTTGTTATGCCAAGTGTGTATTCATATTTGACATTGTATATTGCATGCTTGAAGTGCAAAGTTTGTGATATTGCACAGGCAGAAAGCCTTGGTTGCACACCTGAGATTTCAGTGAAAGTGCTACACTGTCCATACCAACCTTTTTGCAAAATTTGAGTGCTCAGTATAGAAGAATGGACCCTACTTTGCATGGCCATTAAGTACCAGATTTTCATTGATCCTCTTAGGCATTTTATGAGCTCTTTGTACTATAGCATGTGCCTTCTGATTCTCTGTTTATTCTTTACTTGCTTCAAACCAATTGTTCATTATTTGTTTTGCATGTTGATGTATCAGTGTTCATGATTTGAGTAATAATAATATATTGTAGTAGTCTATGCCCAGAGGCATGTGCGACCGCACACACATGCAAAATCCCCAGCATGAGCAAAAAATTGCTTGTGCCAACATCACTATCAACCATGCAATTGCACATGCCAAATAGGAACTTTGCTATTGCATCTGCAACACTAGTGCATGTCGCCTTTTGCTTTCATGACTCTGATTTATCCTGTTTTATTCCAAGTGAGATTTGACTTGCTTGAGCAACAAAAAACTCTGTGTTTTTTGATATATAAATCTTGGATTGCATGTGCAATTAAGAGCAATCATTCATGCAGACAAGGGTTCGTGTGCAAATTACTGCTCTTGTGCCAATTTCTTTGGGGCATGGACTGTCATAGTTTGACAAATTGATTTCTTGATTAAGTAAATTGCTGTTATAATTCAAAGGCCTGTTTTATAACAAGAATGTGCATTATTTTTGCAAATGTACATAGAGAAAGTTTAATTTCAAAAGTGTGAAAATTGTGGTTGAGAAACTGGCTAGAGATCAAAAACCTATGTTTCTGTCATTGCTAAGTGCATTGAAGTTTAGAATTGTTTATGTAGCATTATATTCCTTCAATTTTGTTTTATTCTTGCTGTAGTAAAGCACAGAAATGTGACAACAGACATTACAAAAAATAGGCCTGCTGCAGCTGCTGATAAGACAGAAGTGCCAAAAGCAGGTTCAAATATTGGCCAAATTGTAGCTGTCATTGGTGCAGTTGTTGATGTCCAGTTTGATGGAGAACTACCTCCCATTTTGAATGCTCTCGAAGTACAGGGTAGAACTTCTAGATTGGTTTTGGAGGTAGCCCAGCATTTAGGTATGAGTTTGTTTATGAAAGTCAACATTTCTTAAGAGTTCATTCCAAGAAACTTTATAGTGTTTTTAAGTAGCATATTTCCCTCCTTACAAATTCTGTTAGTGAAATTTTTAGTTACCATCCTTTAAGGTATTGGAAGCTTAGATAATGAGGAGGTAGTTTTCAGTACTTAATTTATGCCTTAAATGTATTACTTGATTAGTTTTGTTATTATTTCTATGATTATTCTGATTAATGGAGGCCTATATTTATTGTACATGGCAGCCTATACGTCTGTTGTTTTCTTTACATTTGAACCAAGTAAAGCCAACCACCAACCCCTTCCCTTTACCCGTCCCTTTCAGGGCTCATACCACTTCTTACACTACCCAGAAATTCCTTAGATTTGTTTTACGTTTTTAAGGGTGCTTAAAAGCTCCTTAACTTTGTGCATTTTGAAAAACTCCTTTAAAGCGTCTCATTTCTAATCAATTCTTGGTGGAAACAACTTTGAACAGTATGTTTGTGTTGGAAATGATTTGCTTTTTGTCATGCAAACACTAAAAGGACTACTTGAAAATCATTTTTTTGTCCTTAGAGCTGCTTTAAAAGTCCTTAAGTTTTATCTTCTCCCCACTGAACAAGCCCAGTTTTCACTGTTATATTATAAATGATTACAAATTGATAGGGGCATGCTAATCTTTCTTTTGTGGAGCTCCACTGTCATTTCATTATTAGGGATGCTTTTTTTAGACATCAGTAAACCTGTTTTGATGCTGAGCTTGAAGGTAGTGATTTAACACATACATAGAGTAACAAGGGTTTTTTGTTATATGTATTTTTTGTCATGAATAGGAGAGAATGTTGTTCGAACCATTGCCATGGATGGTACAGAAGGTCTAATTCGCGGACAGGGTGTGTTAGATACTGGTGGACCAATTAGGATTCCTGTTGGCCCTGAAACTCTAGGAAGAATCATCAATGTTATTGGCGAAGCAATTGATGAAAGAGGCCCAATTCCAACAGACAAGAGATTACCAATCCACGCAGAAGCACCAGAATTTGTAGAAATGAATGTGAATCAGGAAATCCTTGAAACTGGCATCAAAGTTGTGGATTTGCTTGCACCATATGTAAAAGGAGGCAAAATTGGTAAGGAAACTTTTTCAATCTACCAATTACCCATTTGCAGTTGATGTTTTTGTTGATTTTAAATTTAGAAATGGGAATCAGAAGAAATTTTGCTTTTTATCCTGAGGGACAGTTAGATTTTCATCTTATTTTCAGCTAATATATTTTGCTTTAGCATTCAAGACATATTCCTAACAACATATAATGAGTGTGGAATAGGTAGATAATACTAAGTAGGTGTTTCAGCTAATATAAGATATAGAGATTTTAGGTCATGAGTTGTAGCTGAAGGCTAGTTTTAAATGATGATGATTTCTGACCAATACTTCACATATTTTTGGGATCTGTACACAGGTCTGTTTGGAGGTGCTGGTGTAGGAAAGACAGTATTAATTATGGAACTGATCAACAATGTTGCCAAAGCACATGGTGGTTATTCAGTATTTGCTGGTGTTGGAGAAAGGACCCGTGAAGGAAATGACTTATACCATGAAATGATTGAGTCAGGTGTTATTGATTTGAAAGGAAGTGGATCAAAGGTATAGTTGGTTCTTGATATGGCTTAGTAGAACTCAATGGTGAGATAATGCGTGTAGTAGGACCAAATGTACCTTTTTTCAATGTGTTGTTTATGTTTTAATATGTACTGATTTTGTCAATTGTTACATATTCCCCCATGTATGAAGTGTATTGAAAGATCATTGTGGTTAGTTCTCAGGTCACATCACAAGTTTTATCTACTTGCTTTAACTACTCAAGTAATAGGCTGGCCTCATTAAAAGTACCTTGTGTTTGCAAGAACAGAACTGAGAAAAATGTTCTTGTGGAATAAATAGAATGTAATATATGGCCAGGTGCAGATTTCAATGAAAAGTGCCTGCAGAAGTCTGAAGTTTTACACTTTGTACATGCAGGTGGCACTCGACACTTGCACAGATTAATGAGCTCTGGTATTAGATCACTTAATTCCTATTTTATGTGTATGATAAATATTTGGGGGGAGGATGAGGGGATACCCTCTCCTAACAGTTCCAGAGTGTTGGAGTGTCTACTGCTTGAAGAAATATATAGATTGTTATTTTGTGTTCTTCGCACATAATTTAGATTAATTTTGCATTTGATTTTATATGTATTTGGTCTGTCCCTAACCACATCAGAAATACCCTTACCACATGAGAATTTGATAATAATTTTAGGTTTGTATACATGACCCTGTAGATACAATTCTTTGCACTTGATTCTGTCCATTCATAGGTGTCCCTTGTATATGGACAAATGAACGAACCACCAGGTGCAAGAGCTCGTGTAGCTTTGACTGGATTGACTGTTGCCGAATATTTCAGAGATCAGGAAGGACAGGATGTCTTGTTGTTTATTGACAATATTTTCAGATTCACACAGGCTGGGTCTGAAGTGTCTGCTTTGCTTGGTCGTATCCCATCAGCTGTGGGTTATCAGCCAACTTTGGCAACTGATATGGGTAGTATGCAGGAAAGAATTACCTCGACAAAGAAGGGCTCCATCACATCAGTACAGGTACTAAGTGCTTATGCTTTTGGCTGACAGTTTTTGAATCATGGTACTTGTATCATTTTTAAGAACAGTCATTTTGAGATATGGAATGTTAGTATATTTATTGTGTTTTAGCATGACATGTTGTGTTTAGTAGTTATAAATATTTTAATAGGATGAATAAGTATGAAATTTGAGACAATGCAAAGCTCTTTACAGCATTCTGCAACTATAGTGTGGTAGCAGAAGTGTGTCTAGTGCTTGGGAAGTAAATACAGGGAACATAGCTGAATATGATGGTGCCAACTTTATGCCCCCACAGGATATTACATGAATGATGGGTTGTCAGTTGGCTATATCAAATTCCTTTTTAAAACCCAGCACTGTATTTGTGTTACTTTGTCTGGATCCTGTCAAAGGAAACAGTTTTTGACTTTGATGCATTTTGTCATAACTTTTATTAAAAAGTTTCATTTTATTAAAATATTTGCTTTCTTGTCTTTTTTGAAAGGTTAGTAGTTTAGGGTATTGTATAAAGCATAGAAAGTAGACAGTTAGAGTTCCTGTTGCCATAGATTTTGTTATTTTGAGTACAGAAATATAAATCATATTTGAATCAGTTTTGGACACAGGAATGAGGGGCACTTACCTCCATCTTCTAGTAATTTTAGGATTTGTGAAAAGCTTGTAGAAATAATGGTTTCCAGCTGCAATAGTCAACAAAATCCAAGATACTCCACCCTGAATGCTCAGGGTGTCCACCACTGGCTTGAACCCCATATAATTCACTTTAGTCTGCTACAGGCATCATTTTCAGAACAAGAAAAGCTTTTTTTCATTCAGAGAACGTGAACCACCTATAATTTTTGCCTTTGCTTAGGCTATTTTCGTACCTGCTGATGACTTGACAGATCCTGCCCCAGCAACAACATTTGCTCACTTGGATGCTAATACTGTGCTGTCTCGTGGCATTTCGGAATTAGGTATATACCCAGCTGTGGATCCTCTGGATTCTACATCACGTATTATGGACCCAAATGTTGTTGGACATGAACACTATGAAACTGCTAGGGCGACACAAAAGATTTTGCAGGTAAATTTTGTAGCATTTTTCTGTAGGATTCTTACTTTTCTCTTTAAAACAATGGTTTACAGCAGCATTTCTTAGATAGTGGGGCCCACCCCCCAAGGGGTGTGATGAACTTCTAGATGGCCCTGGAGAGCAAGTATACTTAAACAATGTTTATATATAGTGATCATATTTATAGGGAATGGGAGTGCAAAATATTTTTCTTTTCATTGGGGGGCTTTGCAAAGAATAGTTGAGAAGCACAGGTTTACAAAGAGGCTACCATTTACTTGGACTAAATAAAAGGAACTTTTTTTCATTCTATAATGTATAATTCTTAACTTTATGTAAAATTTGAAACCTTAGATGGTAAACTTTGAACTTTTTGCTAAATATCCTTATTTTATACAAAGGACTACAAATCATTACAAGATATCATTGCCATTCTTGGTATGGATGAATTGTCTGAAGATGACAAATTAACTGTTGCTCGAGCAAGGAAGATCCAGAAATTCTTATCCCAACCATTCCAAGTTGCTGAGGTCTTTACAGGACATCTTGGGAAACTTGTCCCATTATCTGTGAGTACTATTTTAAATTGTAATAAATTAATAATCTGTTAATTCTATAGCCTCATATTTTTATTAGTAGCCAAATTTTTTGGGCTATTTTGATAGTCATATATCTTTTCAAATTATTTTTCTATACTCCCAAAATTTTACATACAAGACTCTACTGCTGATTCTGAATTTTTGAGAGGCCACTCTGCTTTATCTGGATTTCCCATTAAATATTGATTTCCAAAAGGCTGGAAATTATCAAAATATCAACCCAATTTAAATATGACAGATATGATGTATGATATGTAGTGGATTTTACCTTAGCTATTTCACTATCTGGAAGTTGCTTTTCAACCCCTACTTAATTTTGTGTTAAAAATTGCCCCCCCCCTGTTTATCCAGATTATTGCTTAATCCAGATAATTTTTTCTTAATCCTGATTGACCCAAAATATCCCAAGTGTACTGTATGTTGCTGTTAAATTAATAGTAGCAAAAGTTGATTTTGAGCTTCAGCTATATTACTTTGCATCTGATATATCTGTATTATGGATCAGGCTTGTGTTTATACTGCACTATTATGTAAACCTTTATGGATTGGTAAACTGTGTTCACACTTCAGCTGGGTTGCTTTGACACTTTTGGCTTTTTTGATATTGATATTATGTCTTTTAAATAAATGTGTTATATTGACTTCCTTTATTATCCAATTTCAGGAGTCCATTGCTGGCTTTAAGAAAATTTTAGCAGGTATGTTAATCTATGTTTGATTGCTTTTGCAACCCATGCCCTGAAGAAAATTTCACATTAGCATAAGATCGGAACATAGCAAAAAGTGGATGCTTTTGCAAATTCTTTGCTAGAAGTATCATGTTAGCACTAAGTGTAAGAGTTTTGAGAACAATAGCTTCATAGAGGGCCAACCAATCACAATACTCAGGTAGTGAACGTTTGACAAGTGTGATTGCACAATTGACAGTGGTGTTGGCATGGGCAATCTTTTGGTTGTGCTATAGATTTTGCATTTGTGTGATCCTGCACATATGCGATCACATGCATCTCTAAGTATGGGCTGCTTTTGTAATTTGAAGCTGGCATTGTAGTCTGAACATTTTGTTGGAACCCTTGAAGAGCATGTTTAGTGATTGTTTGGACACACAGTTTGGACAGTGCCAGTTTCCCTACCATAAATGTTTTCATTTATTCATATAAATGTAGCATACACCCCTCTCCATTTATAAAAGTAAAATCTCTAATGCAGAGTGAGAAAAAGAATTGAAAATGTCTATTTTGTGTTTCAGGAGAATTAGATCATTTGCCAGAGGTAGCATTTTATATGGTTGGCAATATTGATGAGGTTGTTGCAAAAGCAGAAAGACTCACAGAAAGTTAATTTACTTGTAGATGCTACATAGATTTACAAAATTCTTTGGTCTAGTAAAATGTAATGTTTCAGTGTGTGTTATACAATTCAAGCTTTTTGATTGAAGACAAATATATACTTTATTTTAATTTTGTTTTAAACAATTGTTGTCTTTTCTACTTCTGATATGTGGGACTGGATGGACTCCAGACAACCTAAGCTGTCTTCTACCAATAAAAGTTTCCTCAGATACTTAGATGCATAAAAGTTTAGTACCTTTTTCATTCCTCATTATTTCTTGCATATAGAGCACCTACTAGCACTTCAGTTACGAAAGTCACAGTATGTCAGTTTTTGCCATACATCCAAGAGTTACTGGATTTTCACAGCAAATAACACACTGTGCCTAAAAATTATGTTTACAGTTTTTTTTGTCAAATAGTCTGCACCAGGGCCTCCTTAGACACATGAAGTAGGGGGCAATTACCAACCTAGTTGTCATGCTTGCACCCAGTTACAATATTTTACAGTATTTTGACCTCTCCTTCCCCCATTACATAGTCTCTTCTGTTTTCATTGATCTTTTGGATGGAGGGTTTATTGAAGGTTCTTCACTTGCTATTTTAGAAAGCAACGAGGCGCCGCATTTACGTTTCCCCCTACACCCCACTTTTCAGGTAAAATATTCCGTTTTTGAAACAGATTGATGGAATATTCCATTCTATTTTTGCAGTTCAAGCTTTTGATTCTATAAAATGCGGAACTGCACTTCAAAATGACTGAGCAGAACGAAATGCCTTAACCAAGTGGGAAGCTGGGCAATTGTAACACTCAACTGGGTGAAAATGAAACATTAGTTTATCAAAAACTTCCCCGAGTTTTCAAAATATCTTTCTTTTTCCCTTGATTTTCCCTGATTGAAATGACATTCCCTGCTTATCCTTGAATTACCAGATTGATTTGGTGGCAACCCTTTACTAGAATTCGATAAAGAGGCTCAAAAATAAGGCACTTTAAGAACTAGGGCTTGAGCTAGATTCTTTATGAAAAAATGCGTTTATACACATAAATCCCAAATGCAAGCCCTGGGCTTATGTTCAAGGGATATTTGGTTTAGTTTGCAGTTAGGCCTATTTTCGGGATTCCCAGTATGCCTATCCGTCAAAATGTACAATTTTTTGGAAAACAGTGCTTGGTTTTGACTAACTTTCATGTTTCAGGTAAATGAAAATAGTTCAATAACTGAAAATGTGGCATTTATAGACCAATTTTTTGGCAAAAATGCTCGATTTTTGCTACTTTGTCAAAAAGTGCTAGATATATGCCAATTTTCTCATTACAGGTAATATGTGCCAATACCCAACAATGTACAATTTTTCGACCGATATCCAAATGTAGTCTTACTTTTTGTCAAAAGCAATGCTTGGCATTGGCAAAATTCACTTTACAGACAGAATATGTACAACTGAAAATGTGGAATTTTTAGATACAGCACTAAGATAAGCTACCAAATGATATTGAATGTGGTTTATTTGAGTATACTGTAAAAAAGCAAGAATGGATTTTCATCTCCATTTATCGTCCACTGTCTCAACCTGAACAATATTGTGAGATCACAATTTCTTTTGTGAGATTGGTAAACCACTTGACCATTTTTGTACAAAATATGAAAAAATCATTCTTATCGGAGACTTCAATTGTGAAGCTGAAGAGGACGTTATCAGTGGTTTCATGGACAATTACAACTTACAAAATCTTGTGAGATTCCCGACATGTTTCAAATCAGTAACCCTCGAAGCATTGATTTAATCCTATCCAATGGGAAATCTAGTTTTCATGCAATGATAGTTACTGTCCTCAAGGGTGATTTTTTCAAAAGGGGTCGCAAGATAGTTACATACAGGGGCTACAGCAAATTTAGCGCGGTAGACTTCAAAGATAATCTAGTGCATATAGTTTCATCTGAATTAAGTGAGGTCGAGGACTATGGTGTTTTGAGGCTCGGGTCATGCGCGTACTGAACAAACATGCACCCGTTAAGAAAATGTCAATTAGTTCAAACAATTGGCCGTTTATGACAAAAGCCTTGCGAAAAGAACACATACACCGAACTAGGCTAAGTAACAATTATCACAACAATACAACTGATGCAAATTTAAGGCATTTAAAAAGCAGAGGAACAAATGTGGTAAATTGCTACGAAAGGCCAAATTTGATTACTATCAGAACATTAGCCTTGGTAACCTCACGGATAATCGTTAATTCTGGAAGACTGTCAAACCAATCTTTTCAGATAAGGTCCAGGTAAACTCATCTTTGGCTCTTATTGAAAATGGTAAAATGATAAACAAGGACTCAGAAATTGCAGAGATTTTCAACCATCATTTCAACTATGACAGATAGTTTAGGGATTTCTATTAATGACTCAGTTATGCTTCCAACAGATGGCAATTCTGTAGATAAAGCTGTTAGGAAATATGATGCTTATCCGAGTATCTGCAAAATCAGAGAAAATGTCAAGATCACCAACAAATTCGAGTTTAGTGAGGTTTCCACCAGTGATATTGCTGTTCAGATAAAACAAGTTAATTCGAGAAAGGCCTCTCCAGTTGATAGTATACCAGCAAGAATCCTTAAGGAAAGTTCCGACGTATTTAGTGTGGTTATCCAATTTTTTGTTCAATTCACATATTTCTAAGTGCACCTTTCCTGAAGAACTAAAAGTTGGAGATATAACTTCTCTCTTTAAATAAGAGGATGCTTTTTCGAAAAAGAACTATCGACCAATTACTGTCTTACCATCGGTCTCAAAGATTTTCGAACGGTTGATGAAAAAACCAAATGCTGCCCTTTGTCCAAAGCTTTCTGTCTCCACTCTTATGTGGCTTTCGAGGGGGCTATGGCACACAGCATGCATTTCTACGTCTTATAGAAGCCTGTAACAAGTCGATAGACATTGGGGGGATCGCGGGGGATGTTTTGACAGACCTTCGATTGTCTAGATCACGAATTACTAATCGCAAAATTGAATACGTATGGTTCCAATAGATTCGCCTTGCTGTTTGTGCATGGCTATCTCGATAGCAGGAAGCAGAAGGTAAGGGTGAATGGTTCGTTCAGTATGTGGACAAAAACCTCTCTGGATGTACCACAAAGTTCTGCCTTGGGAACCCTTTTGTTTAACATATATCTGAACGACTTATTTATGTTCCTGGAAGTGACTGAAGTCTGAAATTATGCGGATGACAGCAATCTATACATGTCGTCCTAACGTCGAGAATGTTGTCGCAAAATTAAAGAATGATGCTCTAGCGATAAGTGAATGGCTTCCAAACAATCGTATGAAGCTAAATGAAGATATCCTTTGATGATTTTTGGTGGAAAGAGCGACGAAGTCTCCGTCAAAATAGGAGAGGCTAACGTGAAAGAAAGCAAAGAGGATAAGCTTCTAGGGATAATTTTTGATCAAACACTGAGCTTTAAACAGCATGTCAAATCTCTTTGAAGAAAGCCAGTCAAAAACTTCATGCCCTTGTCAGAATATCCTGCTACATGGACACAGAAAAGTTGAAGCAGGTAATGCAAGCATTCGTCTTATCTTACTTTAGCTACAGTCCCCTTGTTTGGATGTTGTATGACAAAACTTTAAATCATAGAATAAATCATCCATGAAAGAGCATTGCGTTTTGCGTACAAAGATTATCAAACAGATTTTGGGTCTCTTCTGGAGCAAAGGAATTTGGTATCTATCCACGTAAAGAATCTGTAGTTGCTTATGACTGAAATTCATAAAACAAGATCTGGCTTAAGTCCTCCTTTTATTTTCGCTGAGTGGAATACTGGTTACAATTTAAGGCACGGTAACGACTCGCAGCTTCCAAATGTGCATACAACATATGGAATTGAGACTATATCCTTCCTTGGAAATAGACTTCTGTCGACTTTGCCAAATATAATCAAACAAACAAGCACACTTTCTATTTTCAAAAGCCATTTTTAAATGTTGGAAGAGCGAGAAGTGCAACTGTAGACTTTGCAAAATATATATACCACAGATTTGGTACCTAACATGATATGTATCAATTGTTATTTTACACTTGTAATATATTTAAATTTTTTAAGCCAGTAGGCCTTAATTAGCAGTAGTTTTACTATCTTAATTTCTTTTGCCTACTATAAATAAATTGTTGATATGACATGATAAGTTGAAATGAGAAGCCCTACTTTTTATAAAAAGTCAATGATTGATAGTGGCAGATTTTAATTCCAGAAATAATCGAAAAATAAGAACTGTTCGGCAATATCATTAATGCAAAGCCTTCCCTTTTCTAAAACAATGCCCGAGTTTGGCGAATTTCTACATTTCAGGTAGAATATATATCTGGGAATTTTAACATATAAAATGGTGGGGAAATTCCCCACCAGCCCCTTTCATTGCCCCACCAGTAGACCATGCTTGCCCCACCTCTTAAGTACCCTTCTCATTCAGCGACATTTTTGTCTTTGTCTTGTTTGAAATATTGTTATACTTCCTTGAATTTTTTGTTCTACTGTCTATACAAATATTTTAAGGGTACTTTGGAAAGCCAGTTAATCCGTAGATTCTGCTTTTGTCTAAAGCGCCCTTTTCTCAAATGCCCCAGCAGTGAAAAAGCCTTTAAAATGCTCTGATAGACACAGCCCAAAATTTTTAATTTTTGGACAAAATAACCAGAGTATCTCTGCAAATATTCAATATATGGTCAAAATATCAAATGTATACTGTCTGGTAAGTTGATTGACTTTATTAGCAAAACATTTCACTCAGTAAGTGTGCTTTTTTGGAAAAATTGCACAGGCATTGCCAACCGTTTGACCAAAATGTTTTTAGCCACTTCTAGATTCCTGGAAAGCTGTGACATCTCAAGATGGAAAAGTTTTAATAAAATGCTAAACATATAGCCGTAACTCGCAAACAAACATAAAAATTTTGTTAAATCGTCTTTTTGCAAGTAATATATATTCTTCTTGAAATAAATAAGAAAAGAAAATTCATGGTGAGTCAGTCTTGGCCGATATTTTAGTGGTAGCAGTCGTTTTAAGCATAAGATCAGTAATTTGACAAGCACGAAAGAGGAAAACGTAGAATACGAATGGTGTGTATACAAGAGAGTGGATGTGAAATGTTATCAAACTATTGACGAAAATCACCAAGAAGGCCTAACAAATCAGAACATACAAAAGCATAAGCTTTTACTATTTTCTACAGGATTTATTTCAACAGGGCTACCTTAATTGCAGTAAAATTTTACTTAACTCCTGTTTTCTTGGAAGCAGTGATGGCGCCAGAAAATAATTGCTGGGGGGCTAGAGCTGTATAAGTTCCGACAATGAGCGGTGTCCAAGAATCTTTGAAGACAATGCCTACCGTATTGCGTCCTAAAAAGACTAAGACAAAGAAGGTCACGATTTTATGAAATGCCGACGGTGCATGGAAATTTAGGTGTCGACAGGGGGCTAGCAAAATTTTGGGGGCTACAGCTCCCCAAACCCCCCACCGGCGCCATCCCTGCTTGAAAGTATGTACACCATGAACTATTAACTACTATTTGGGAAAGCAACAAACAAAAATTTGGGAAAGCGTGTACAGGACAATCTCATTATAACGTACTCTGTCTAAAAGACTTTGTATATAATGTACTACATCGGCCGGTAGCTTGAAGTGTGCTATAACCAAATTATATTGTATTTTGAACTAACTTGTATATGCTGGTATACACGTTTTTTAAAAAGAAAGTGGTGTATAGGAAAGTAGTACTTAGCTGCTCAAAAAGTTAAGAAAGCTCAGTACTGGATTTTTGAGACTTAAGAAGGTTTCTAGGTGGACCTGTTCTGGCACAGCTAGCGGTTCTGTCTGGAATGGTTCCATCAGTTCCCGTGTAAAAGCTAGGCCTATCCATACCGTACTGGTACGATTCCACTCGGAACCGTTCCCGTGTAAACGTGGCCTAAATTTACTGATTCTGTCTCTGACCCAAAAGTAACACTCATATAGTATGACCACAGCTATTGGCTTAAAATGGGATAAACCAAAACATCATATCGTTTCAAAATACAAAAAAGCTGAATCTTTGGAGAATTTTTATACAAAAACCAAAACTATTTATAACCTTGGAATTCAGTTTAAAGCTGTTAATCTAAATACGATCTAACTTATCACTAAAATTACACACTAAATCTTTCATAAAGTTTTACACTAAAAGCAAGGATAAAGCCTTAGCATCTCTCGAGATAAACTAGATTGCAATATTTTCCACATTTAATCGAAATACTACCCAATCAACAACAATTAACATAACAGCAGAATTAACTAACGAAATATTCTTGGAAACAACAAAACAATATTTACAAAAGATTAGATTATTGGATAGCTAGACGAAAAGGTAGATCCTAGGGCCCTGGCAATATACAATTGGTTAAAACATACGTAAATCTTTTTCTAGGAAAACTACTTTTTTAACCGAGCCTTACTTTTTCTAAATTTTCCCTAAAGTAAGGTTAAGATTTTTTCAACTTTTACTGAAATTAACTGGTTAAAATAGGTTACCCTGTCTTTGAAATGCTGTACACTCGAATTAGGATTTCATTCTTAATGCTTCGAATGTAGGAATAAGGCAAAATCAAATTTTGGAAGAGCAAAAAACTGAACTTTGGAAATTGAGCACTAATTATTTCTAAAATATTTTCTTATAAAAAAGAACGTGTATGAAATCTGTTTAAGTTACTGAAGAGCAGCCGGAACTTTAACCCCATAACCCTACCAAGTAAAAGTGGAGTTTTGCCTATCAGGTAACGTGGATACAATCTTTCTTACAAGAATAATGTCCGTTAGAATAAATAAGGCTCAAAATCGCTGAAAGTTAAAATTAATTTAAGAATATTGAAAGATATAAGCTTCATCAAGACTTTGAATTGTTTGCCCAGTTAAGTTTTTGTAATGCTGCTTTTAGATTAACTTTTGTACTGTCGATACGACATTAATTGTTTTTTCTGATCTTTTGTTGTAAGAAAGCATACAGCAACAAAGACTCGAATATATTCCTTGGATTTTCAGGTGAAGTAAAAGCAACAAATAAAAGCATTTTAGAATACTAAAGTCTAGCCATGGGCGTAGGAGGACATCAAATTTAGGAGGCGGTAAATTTTCTGTTCAAAATTATCAAATAGAGCTAGAGAGCAGGAGGAAAAGTTGCCTTAATTTCCTATTGGTCTTTCAGAACAGATTTCTGCCCAACTAAGAGGGCTGTAGCCCCCTTGCCCCCGCCTCATACGCGTATGAACCTAGTTCAAAGTTAGGTATTCTTATAAAAAAGAGCGCACAACAGCTAAGCCCTAATTTAAATATTGGACCTCCCCACCCCAAACTACCCCCCATGCTTCCTGATGAGATAACATGCATCTTTCAAGTAAATGTCTATGTAACTTGTGTTTCTGCATGGGTGAAGGAAGTCCCAGGTGTTGCAGGTTCGGTTCACGTATCGATGCCTTACTTGAACATAACTTTTATACTTAATACAATTGAACTGTAAACGATACCTACGAACAACTAACAACTGACTAGAAACGATAGATAAATAAAACAGATAAGAGAACTGGGATTAACGGCTGTCAATTAACGAAATCAGTCAATGTCTTAATTAAATGTCACTATATGGTGCCTCTCTGATCTGCTCTTGCTCTTTAGCATCAGGGGTTCCCATCATGAACCCTACATCTATTACAGTCTAGATGTAGACTATGTGGCTGTCTTCCCCTCCCCCACTACACGTTTTTCTCATAAGAAAGTGGTTTATATGAAAGTAGTACTTACGCGCTCAAAAAGATAAGAAAGTTCAGAAATGGATTTTTGAGACTTAAGAAACTTGTTTAGTGTCTATGTGTGTAAAATTCGATTTATCTGTGTACAAAATGTTATGTATGTGATGTTGGCTACCCTCTAACAAGTTAATTTCTGTTATTTACTAAGATTTATCAAACTTCCAAGTGTACATATAGCGTTTTCACTTTCCATGAATGTGGATGTGCAAAACATTTGAACTCAAGAAGTTTTGCTAAGAAGTCTTAATTTCGATACTGGAATCGTGAAAAAATTAAGTTTCAGTACTGGACCAAAACACTGCCCTATAAAAAAACGTGTACTAAATTACAAAATTGTTCTTACAATTCCATGGAGTTCAAACTAATTTACCTTTCAAACAACGAAAATAACCCTTGACTAATTCCTCCACATAATATCCGGCTTAAGCATAAAGGAAAGCCGGTGGCGCACATTCGGGGGGGGGGACAAGAGGGAGGGGCGATAATTTCAGAGTTGCCAAATGTGATACACGATTTATTAGTAGCTCATTGGGAGCAAAAGAGAATAACCTACAAGTCAGCGTACTGGCGTGAGATTGCTTCTTTAAGCTTTGGTGTACAGGCATTGAACACCTAATAGCAAGACCACTATTTCCTTTGGTGTAGATTTGTCCTATTTTGTTCTTAGTCATCAAAACTCGATGGAAACTGGTTAGGGGATCAGTTTTCCGTCTCAGTACAAAGAAACACTGAGGAAAACAATTTATGCCTTACTTTGCAGAAGGGTGTTTTCCGACGTTCTAAAGGCGTGACCTCAAAACTATTACTGGGGGCAAGCCCCCAGACCCCAGCTTCCTCTCCCCCTTATGCATGGCTTCATAGTTATAGCCTTCCAATTACCTTTTCTTCTTTCAGCACGATGTTGGTCAAGGTTGTCCAGCTTAAGGGGCTGGTAAATAAAAACGTCACACAAACATTGCCATTTTTGTTCCAC
>WIPJ01012064.1:2248-13024 GCA_018155075.1 Cassiopea andromeda | reverse complement strand
TATATATATATATATACATATATATATATATATATATATATATATATATATATAAAATAATAATAGTAATAATAAAAGAACCAAATTGAGAAACAGGTCTGCTAGTAAAAAACTAAGTGGTGTATCTACTTACAATTCATTAGAACAATGTTTTGGCTTGTCCATCCTGTGTCCATCCTGAAGAAAACTCACAACTTCATAGGAACCCATTCCAGGGTAAGGTGAAGCTCCAAGAGTAATTATTTCCCATAAGACAACGCCAAAAGCCCAGCTGCAAAGAGATCATTCAATAGAATTTACTGCAAAATGATTATTACCAAAGTCTCTCAGCAATAATAAACTTGATAAGAATTTGAGAAATAAAACGATCGATTTAATTTTGTAAGACATGTTTCGACTGATTCCTCAATCATCCTCAGTTACAAATTGGATATATTCTGGTAATGAGTTTCTTTTGGTAATGAGAACCACGAAAGACAACTTTGAACTCGGACCCCTACTCTAAAGGTGCCACGACACCTCTGCGTTGCTTTAAAGATTTCTACCACTAATGTGAATATTGCTTAATGTATATTAGCTCTTGGTGCAAAACAAACCAAAATGCAAATATTATTTTGCACTAATGGAGGAGCTAGCATTGTGTTGGAAAAATGAAAAGACAAGACAAGAGGGTACTTGATGGAAATGGTGATTTATATACTTACACATCACTCATTGGTGTTGATATTCCATCAAGAAGGGATTCTAACGCCATCCATTTAATTGGAAATCTACCACCCTACAAAGGAATGACAAAACTGCTAAAATGTACCTAGCAAAAAGGCCTAGAAGTACAACACATCTTGTTGTTGTTGTTGTTGTTATTGTTCTATATGCTTAGTGTGCATGACTACACTAGATATCTTCAGAAAAAATACAATGCTAAGTGCAAATATTTTTTATTTTACATCAAATATTATACTTCTTCGCGTAGAACGAGTTGTGGAAACTGCGTACCCGGGGTAGCATAGTGGACAAATCTTGACTGGCTGTTGGCGAGCTCCCCAATTAGGGAATCTTCTCCGCTCTTAACCAATCAGATGGCCATATCTTCAATTTCACTACCCCTCATTCAAATAACCCAATGCGAAGTCTGTCAAAAGTTATCCGAATTTTTTGGATATATATTTTGGATAAGTGCTCTAAACGGAGGTACTATGAAAAGGATGGCACATTGAAAAGACAAAAGCAACGATGTGGTGACCAGATTTCTATCTGCTCTTTTCTACATGTTAAGAGTAAATGTAAGGCCTTTAGTGTGTGAAACATTTTGGGAAATAATCAAGCTTACATTCATTTTCTCAAATACCAAACTCTCTGTTGGGAAGTGGTTTGAGTGCTAGCCTTGGCCCTAGACTCGTCAGTATTATATCCACTTTATCAGGTTTATAAGACATGTATGCCACGTGTAATACAGAGGGGGAGAGAGAGAGAGAGAGAGAGAGAGAGAGAGTGAGAGAGTGAGTGTGTGAGAGTGAGAGAGAGTGAGAAAGTGTGTGTGAGAGAGAGTGAGTGAGAGAGTGAGAGAGTGTGTGAGAGAGAGAGAGAGAGTCATTGCTGTCTGGTATATGTTATTTGGGATCTTGTCACTGCATCTTTAGTAAATTTGTTGTGACTGTTTTTTGTATTTGGCTGTGCTTTAAAAAATAGGCATTGTTTTTACACATTTTTCATTGTCTAACTAGAGAGACGATTTGAGTATCACTAGAGTAAGAAACTACGAAATATTTGTTTTGTACATATTTATCAATATAGAAGTATAGTGTTTCTTTTGGACCAATTCTTTGTACTCTATCCCAACTTCACAACACTCTTCACAAGACGCTACTGTGATACAGTACTATCCTTTCAGCCGTCTTTAATGTCTGATTCTAGCTTCCAAACTAAGATCAAAAAGATACTGAAAGACTTCATGTAAAGATTTATGTTACCTTAGTTTTTTTCAAATATTGATCTTCAATATAGACATCTCTTGCAAATCCAAAATCACTTATTTTGCATACAAAATCTCCATCGACCAAAATATTGCGGGCGGCAAGATCACGGTGAATTATCTGCGGAAAGAAAGCATGAAGATTCACACGCACACGTTTCCTTGCTGCCACAAGACCTAAGGCGAAAGAGCTGCATATTGCTACAAGACCTGAAACAAGAACACTTTCATGCAACCATCAACCAACACGGAATTAGAAGACATAAAATGGGAAAACTTGCATAACACTGTTAATATAAACGTACCAATTTACAACGGGATGAGTAGAAAGCAGAGCTTCACATTTAAAATAAAATATCATAGGCTCCAAGATCAAACAAACTTCTCGAGACTTTTCGGGACTTGATGAAAACCGAGTTGACGGAACTCATATCAAAGCCACAGCCTATATAACAACACGATCTAAAAAAAAAGCCTATATGTAAGAGACAAAAGGAGTGGTCTACCCTGTCAGTGGTGTAGCTAGAGAGGGGGGTGATGAGGTGCCACATCTTCAGCATTTAGACTGTTGGCAAATCTGCAACATTTAGACTGTCGACTTTTTTCTACTGATAAAATGATAAGGAAATCTCTTTTGTCGGCGAATGCCAGCAAATTACTTTTAGCTTCCTTTATCCTTTATTTCCAAGATTAAAAATTAAGCTGCAAACCTTATAGGCAGCCAAGTGACTCATTCCTTTAGCAATTTGTAATGCAAAAGTCAACAGCATTTTCGCGGTCATTCTTTTCCCAGTTGGATGAAAAGTTGCTCTGTAATATGATTCTGATATACCGCGGCTGTTTCTTAAGAAACCCTGCAGATCTCCATATGCACAATACTCGACAATAATCATGATTGGCTCAACACGCGTACAACAACCTAGTAAACCAATGACATTCGGGTGTGCTGGAAGAAGCTTCAAGACATCTAATTCGGCATATAAATCTTTCCTTGAATGCTCAGCCTCGTTTTCTACAATTGAAGAGCAAAAGTGTCCATATTCAAGTGATTCTCATAATTTCTATGATACACAACAGAAGCGTGATGGGAATTTTTATGGGCCCGGACAACCTAGATTTCAGGGGAGTACTATTCAATTTTGGGGTCTTACTTCACTTAATTTTTCTATAAATATACTATTTTCTGTGAGGCAGAGGGTGCAGAAGTTTGGAGAAGGGCACTCACACTGATTATGACGCCATAATGACCTCAGAATTTTAACTTACGGGCTACTTTTTATAAACATATGCTTCCAACCATTGTTGCATTTTGTGGCACGTCATGAATTCCTTAAGATAGGAGGGCGAATCTGAGAGAAGAACGAATGTAAGAAGAAAATATGGATAAATTACATTAGTAGACAGCATAAGAAGGGCACTTTGCCCCCTTTCTCCCCGCTCTTCGGGGGCAGGATGGTCTCTACCCCTTTCGCCTCCGTGCTCCGGCGTCCAACAAAATATTATGGTGCAAATGATAAAAGCTTACAAAGAACGAAATTTAAGGGGCTCTTATAGAAAGTTTTAAGGGGCCTATCGGGAAATTCTCAGAGCACAGTTTGGGCCACCATGCCCCTGATACACAACAGAAATATCACAACGTCACCTATCGTAACACAAAATGATACAACAAACACAACTATATACACGGTATGTCATAAATAACTAGCAGGACACCGTAGTTTTAGATACAAAATCAAGAGTACTCTAATTTGCCTTCAAGGTTTTGACAACAACGATAACAAGCAACGTAAGCCTAAAATCTGCTCATAAATGGGAAAAGTGCATCCGAAGCGATTACTATTACTGTCTGAAAGACACAACACCCAGGCTGCATTCCATGTAGTTAGGCCCAAATATGTCCTGCGTCAGCTAGGAAAAATACATAGGCGTACGAAAGAAAATCCCCTACGTCACGACGTATCTGTCAAAGAAAATCCCTTGGATGGTTGAAGTTTTTAATGTATTGGCATATCGTTGATAGAATAGGGGCGTGGCACATCGCCAGATTACGAATTGGCGTCCTTCTTCGACTAATATGAAAACAACATATATTCCCAGGAGGTGTTTTCCTACGTTTTCCAACAGTCCATAAAGCGTGGCTACCAAACATATTTTCTTGGGGCTTCACCCCCAGAGCCCCTCTTTCTCTCTTTGCTATGAGTTTTTAAACTGTTTCCCCAATACATTTCACCTAAGCATACGTACATGCATGGCATCATAAACGAGTTTTTTGCCTATTTGAAACATTCACAGTGAAAAAATTCTCCAAGTGAAGTTGGCCAAGCAATAAAAAAACCATGAAGGCTTCAGCATAGGACCAGGCCACACCATTTCCAAGTTTGCCTTGGTATGACGTAGTAAAAAAATACTGAAAAAATTTCCGGCGTAGGATCAACATGGAATACACCCTGACACAATACACAACACAACACACATCACAGGGCACACGAGGCACCTTCCCGGGGGGCCAGACCTCAATAAAAGTACCTAGTAACTGCAAGGGAATGCGTGAAAAGAATATGGCTGCAGAAAAACACAATGTAATAGATGTCAGATACAGATTTGGATTGAAAATGCTTGGAGAAATTTGAAGTGAGATATTTTGAGCCTGTGAGCGGCACTTGGCGCCTGCGCAGATTAATGAGCTCTGCCAGGGGCCTAAAAATTTTGGGACGTCCATTCATCTGGTGAGTATAAATGATAGCACAACATATAACCCAAGAGAAAAAACATTGAGCAACCAGGAAGTCGGGTCAAATGCAGTCTTGTGCCCCCTACTCTCTGGTTCCTAATAAACGCCCCCCACCTATTAATTTTTCAATCTTTCTCCGACCCCCTGACGTTATCAGGACTCCCCTCATTTTATTTCCTTTCTTTGTTATTACTATTCACTTCCACTTTTTCCACTTTTTAAAGCAAAATAGCGTGTTTCTGTATATATTTTAGCTTTATGCTTTATGACAGCTTGAAACCTTGACAGGTCTGTAAATTCGAAATAAACGGCAATTCGTTGACTTGTTTCCCCATGGCTGCGCGAACGATTTTGTGGACACAGAGCCTCACTGTTGCCATGAGCCTCTTTCATGCAATGGGGCACATTGAAGCACTCGTTAACTCTCACATGCCAAATAAACGGGGGGGGGTTCTAATAAGCAGGGGGTCGGAAATCCCAAAATTTAATAAATGAGGGTCGAAATTTGAGAAACGGCTTATAATGATTATAAATCGACGGTAAGAACAAAACAGGTCGTGAATTGGAAATAATTTGCAACACCAGCTCAACACAAAATGATGCAATAGAAAAAGTACTTTCATACCCTTAGGAATTTTAACTGCAACTTTGACAATACCAGTGGATCCTCTTATACCCTGTGCATCGCCTCGCATCACCATTCCAAATGCACCAGTACCCAGCGTGGTGCTTAGCCTTAGCCGTTCACGTGGAAATTCCCAGTGATCAGCTCTTGTTAATAGTGGGATGAATTCAGTGTGCTCTGAAGGCATCTCAGATGGGCGCCTGCTTTCTGGTGGCTATAAGGAAACGAGAATGATATACCTAATAATATGAACTGTTTAAGTACACTTTTTTTATAACAAAATCATTATTTTGCCTGAGCCTCAATTTTCTTAACTTTTCCCGAAATTGAGCCTGAGATTTTCTTAAATTTTTCTTAACTTTTTCTGAAATAAACTGGCTACAATGGGTAAGACATTCGTTATTAATATTGCATACTTGAATTTGAATTTCATCTTTGACATTTTGAATGCAATAATGACGAAATGTCACTTTTTGGCCTATAGAAGCACTTAATTTTGGAAATTGAGACTTGTGACTTTCTTACGATATTCTTAAGATTTTCACTATTTGAGCCTCCTTTTCCTATAAACTTTTTTCATATAAAAAAAACGTGTATTTACAGACAGTGGCCTATTCAGCTTAGCTGATTTCCAAGGGTTCGTCTATTTACACAATGCTAAAAACTTATGAAAAGGATAGAAAAAGTGCCTACACGCTTTATTCATAAGAAACATGTCTATAAGAAAAATGAGGCTGAAATTAGGCAAAAATTAAAAATCATTTAAGAAACGTAGCCAGGCTGAGTTTCAAATAATAACTTGCAAAAACTGTTTTTATTAGTAAATTTTTTACTAAACTAGCAAGAAAATACACTCAATATCCATTATATCCTCACAAAACCTGAGAATCCATTTTCTTGTATCACAATTGCCTATTCTGGGTTGTTATTGTCATTGGAAGTCATTAAATTTAAGAAACATTTAAGGCTGGATTTGGCGAAATATCGAGAAACATCCAGGCTGAACCCAGAGAGTTTGTTTTTTTTATAAAAAAAGTGCATTTTATAAAGTCTATCTTAACACCGACCCAAATACATTACTAATTACAAATAAGACTTGACACATACCAATGTAAAAAGTAACTAATTATTAAGAAAACAGTCAAAAATTGACTATGTGAGACAATCTTTCACACTTAGTATAAAGTTATACAAATACTATTAAATCCATACTAAATATTCACAATTCAATACACGTTTTTTTTATAAGAAAAAAGCTTATAAGAAAATGAGGCTCAAATCGTCAAAATCTTAAGAAAATCGTAAGAAAATCACGAGGCTCAATTTCCAAAACTAAGTGTTTTTATAGGCCAAAAATCGGTATTTCGTTGTTATTGCATTCAAAATGTTAAAGATGGAATTCAAATGTACAATATTATTACCGAAAAAGGCAAAGTGTACAATATTATTAACGAAAGTTTAAACCACTCTAGCCAGTAAAAGTCAAGAAAAAGTTAAGAAAATCTCAGGCTCAATTTCGGGAAATGTTAAGAAAATTGAGGCTGAGGCAAAATAATGATTTTCTTATAAAAAAAACGTGTATTCGAGAATTGTTACTAGAAATGAAAACAGGCCATTTTGACGGAGTCCTTTGCAAGTGGTATTCAAACCTTTTGATACTGAAGAAATGGCCAAAAATGCAAGCACGTATAGTTTTAAGACTTTCAGAAATTCCGGCTTGGGTTATTAGATAAACACTATACCTCAAAGAACTCTATTAATTCTTTCAAACGTATTATTTGCAGTTTACATCAAATTGAGGAATAATCATTCAAAGGGCTTTGAAGACTACTTCAGAATAGTGGCATGCCACATGCACAATCCTATCCGAATTATGACGGATGCAGAGGTTAAATATTCTAAGAGTTGAAGACATGTAAGGTTGTAATCCATCTCCTCTAACACCTATCCACTTCATATGGGCTGATGTTTATCTACTGGCTGATGCCAGTGATGCAGAAGAGGGGGCTCGGGGGCGCAGTCCCCTAGCAGTGACTGTGTGGGGGCACAGCCCCCAACTCTGTAATTTTTTAGAAGAGAATACAATAATCATTATTCTGTTGTCTTTTATTTTAGAGTAAAAGGCTGTCGATAAATTGTTAGTCCACAGGATATATGATATTATAAATACGTTGTCTACTGGACAACATCAGCAAGATATAACTGCATGGGTTAACTTCAAAGTATCTTATAAGGATACGTACATAAGATGAGCCCCCTAAATATCAACAAAGCCCCCTTGCTATCAATTTACTCCTACAACACTCGCTGATGCTTGATTATCTTTCACAGGCCGCTACCTTTCTTCCATTAATCGCTACCTCTCTTCCATTAACCGCTACCTCTCTTCCATTAACCGCTACCTATCTTCCATAAGCTGCTACCCATCTTTCATAGGCTGTCAATTATCTTCTACCGGCTGCAACCTTTCTTCTTCTGGCAGCTATATACTGGCTAGTATAAACAGGATGCAGCCAGTACAGTGGTACCAGACTGTCGAAGATTGATAGCAGCCAATAGAATTTAAGTTGCAACCAATGGAAAATAGGTATAGTAGCATACCATGTCTAGACCTATCTTTTTAGACTGCTACCTAACTTCTACTGGCTGCTACCTACCTTCCATTCACTGGTAATTATCTTCTACTAGCTTCTAGCTAACATTTTGGTGTCCGCACACTGCGGAGTTCCTCCCATAAAGGAGTCTAGCCATCATATGTAGAGATTAAAACTAGCTAGGACAATATAGGTAACAAACGGCATGGATAAAAAAATGACATAAGCAAGAGAAGAAACAGAGTAAAGGAGAGGCTAGAGATCAGGGAGAGCTAGGAAGTCAAAAAGGGAAATAGCATTGTGCTAAAAGGCAAACTAGCCATAATGCAGGACACTAAAACTGATATGCGATAATCAGTTCTTTAATACAGCAAGAAAAAGCTGCGAAATTCTTTTGACATGCTTAAAAGCTTTTTTCGTCCGACACTTGTGAGAGTATGAAGCGTCGGATAGTGACCTAAAGGTTAACCGAAATATATGTCTAGATGCGGTTACATGTGATAGGATGCGTCTAATTGGCCCCAAGAGTGGCCAATTAGGACCTATTAACCATTTTTTACTTAAAGAATCCCAGTGAGAAAATGAATTCTTCTTGTCTACACAAGACTGGGTGTTGAGTCTTGATGTAAACAGATTCCAAAACACGTAAATGAAAAGACGATCTTGCTTGCCCAATGATCCAAAAATTATCATTTGTACATGATTTGGCGCATTCTGGATTTTTAATTAGGTGTTGTCCTATGGTCAACGCCTAATTACAAATCAGTTCTATTTTCAAACACAGTGTTTCTTCGATCATAAGCCGCGGCTTATATTTTATATTTGGAACGTTTTCTTGCGCTTATAATAGGGCAAGTAGTGTCTATGACCTTTGTTTCTGTTTATTTTCTAAATACAGAACTCTGCATTCAGTTATGACTTTTGTGAGTGCGACTTGTGATAATGGCCGCTATTATTGTCTGCCCGCCATTTTATGCGGCTTATAATCAAGAACTCCTTATAAGCAAGGGCGGCTTACAATCGTAGAAAAACAGTAGGTCTAGAGCCAATACATGTCATAAGCCAGGCTTCATGCAAAGACTAATTGGAAGCAAAACAAACTTACCGCTAATGAGCCATTTTCCAAGCTTACTGGCCTACTTCCAAGCATGGATGTTGTTTGGCTGCTTGCAGATTTCTGTCGCCTCATCAGGTACAACGAGGTGGAAAGAAAAATGATGAACAGAAGCAGCCCGCCCGCTACTCCAATAATACCAGTGATGCCCAATCCTCCAAAATTCTCACTATTGTTGTTTCTTCCTTGAGAACCTGCAAAGTAGCAAGATATTTAAATAAAGAATGCTACTCTCAAGTGCCAAATAAACAGGAGGGCGGGAAAAATTCCGAAATTCAATAAACGTGGGGCTCAGAATAAAAGGGATGGGATCGGAATTTGAGAAATGGCTTGAAATGATTATAAAGCTATGGAAAGAACAAAACATGGTGTCATAAAGTATAAGACTAAAATATAAACAGAAGCATGCTATTTTGCCTTGAAAAGTGGGCATGAATAGTCAAGCGAAGGAGGACGTTTATTAAGTACCTGAGAGTATGTAAGTAAGCAAGTAACGGACATTTAGTGCCTATGGAAGCTCCATCCCATCGAATTGTGTCTCTGCTAGCCAACTGTTACATTAAACTAACTTACTGCTAGAACTACCAATAGCAGCATTCTACTTCATTAGTCTGCCACCCTGTTGGGAAGTGGTCTGGATAATAGTCTTGGTCCCGGACTCTTAAATTTTACATCCGTTTGTACGGTTTTATAAAACATGAATGACAGGTGTAGTGAAGAAAAAATTCGAGTACCGCTAGATTGGCCCATGAATAGTGGGTGGTTGAAAATGTAAGCTAAATGCTTAGCAATGATGGGGGCCGCAGTTTTATGAAGAAACGGGAGATATTGTCTATTCCTGATCCAAAAGACGTTTTAAAGCTATGACTCGCACGGATGACTTCTTCCTCGGAAATTTCAGAGAAAGTGAAAGTTTCAGAGCTAGAATTTTATATTATATGCACCTTCAATTAGAGGATTCTTTTCACAACGAACGTTTTCTTTTAGGCTATTCCCTATATTACAGAAGTTCTCATTCATAATGTATTGGATTTACAATGTAAAACCAATTATAAAGCATGTATGCCAGGTATAGTGAATAGACAATTTGAGTACCGCTAAGGAGGGTAAGGAGGTGTGAAATTATATGCTTTGTATAAAATTATGAAAATAAGAGCATAGCTTTTCTTTTGGCCAATTCTTTATACTCTAACCAAACCACTTCACAACACACTCTGACCATTCCGTAGGTTGTCAATAGGTCAAAAGGAGCGTCGAATAATGGAAAAGTAAAGCGAATGAACAAGGTCTGGGGAAGGATTTCACTTCTACTGATTAATTTTTTTTTTAAACCTCTCATTTGAATGTATCATTGACTAAATACAATAATACACCTCTCAAGTACATGGCAGTGTAAAATTGGCTTACTTGTATAGAGCATAACAAAAAAAAAGAAAAAAAAATCAGTGGAAGTAAGCGAACAAGGAAAAGGGGAAATTAAATAGTTAAAAGTTCAGGGTTAGTCCAAGGCTTGTTTCGACGACAGAAAATGTAACAGCTGGATCGAATAGAGATGTTCATGGCTTTCATTATAATTCTTTTTGTGATTTTCTTATCAAAATTTAACTCTTGTAGTAAGGATAAAAGAGAATTGCAGGAAGAACCCATAACCCCAATAGCACCCATAGAGAGATTGACAAACACAACCTTACTATAAGAAAGAGAAAGATCATTGATCAGTGAACTATATTTGGCAGCTTT
>WIPJ01012048.1:235429-245455 GCA_018155075.1 Cassiopea andromeda | reverse complement strand
AAAACTCTTAGTCTCTCTCCAAAGCCATAATGTATTATAATATCCGTGAAATAAGCAGCGGAAACATGATTTATTTCCTTTTTGCGTCTAGTGTACACTAACTTTCTGCCTTACTAGGGCGCCATTATGGATTTGCATGCTGGGCCCCTGTGTTGTATACAATGGGATTAGTCAGTCAGCGCTCTAGTTCTATTAACTCTATGATTAGCTGGATAGTATTAGTCATAGTTTTATCTGTAGTTACCGCTTGTTGTCACTTGTCAGTGGCAGGCTGCCACTCATTGAGTTGCATTGCAAAATGGTACAGAATAAATTGTAATGTGTTTATTTTATTTACAATTCAGGTTGGATTTTATTTTATGCGCTGCATAGGTTTGCTGTGCGTGGAGAATATGGGAGCAGTGCACGATTGCACAGGCGCGCAGTTTAGAGGGAACATTGCTAATGACTATATAGAGTTACCTAACATCCTTCATGTAATTGACATGAAAATAACATATCTCCCTTCTCAAGATAACCATATTGCTACATCGCTGAATTGCTCACTTCTCCCATTGGTCCATAAAACAAAGGGTGACGTAGGGAAGGTTTCTCTATCCATTACGAGATTTTATTTCAGGTAGAGGCTTACTTTCGCGGATTTTAACTTAGATAATCAGGTATACAGAAGTCACCCATATTGAAGTTGTTGCAGATCCACTCTTTACCACTTTGTTGTTCTTTGTGAGTATCAGGTCGAGCCAGAGGATAGGTCACCTGTAATTGCTAGTGTTAGATTTCCTTAAAAAGAAGTCAGTTTTATCAAGTATGTAAGAGAGGGGAGACCTCTGGAAAGGGTTTTCCCTCTTACACGTGAAGATGTAAGGGTGCCAGGGTTCAGCTCTTCTTTTTCTCTACGAGGAGCTTGGCCCTTTCTTTTTTCTGTGTACTTTAGAAATAAAACCGCTATAGCTGCACAAGCAACCGAGTTTGATGAAACAAATAGTTGTTTCTACTTGTCCAGCACTAGTATTTCTTTCAAAAATGTGAGTAAACATCCAAGGACCAAAATAGATTTAATGGTCTATACATGAAAGGTTTATACACTAAATCATACTGAATGGTTTATTTCCAATAACAGAAAGACAAAAGTCATAAAGCCTCCTCTATTATCTACTACTGGTGTTGCCTGTCCTAGTTTGTGATAGCTATCAAAGGGGGTTTTTGTAGAAAGTAATAAGTAGCATGATGCATCAAAAACAATTAGGATTTGTATTTGCAACTATTGAAGAAATTGTTTTGAAAAAACGGTTTCACTTGTAATTGTTTAAGCGTGATTGATGGACAATCGGAAGAAGGCTGATTCATTATAGATCTACTGATGCAAGTTGCAAATCAAAAACAGAACAAAACAACTAAACTTTAACAGCATATTACATACCTATATATTATCTTATGCATGAGATTTTCTGGTTTTTTTCAGGAGTTATAACTAACTACTAGGGTTAATTCTTATGAGTATGTACCTTGCTACTTGCTTGTCTTAATATCATTTTGATTTTGTAGGTCATCTGTCTATGAGCTGTACAATTGATTGGTAATGTGTGTTCTAATCAATTGAAATCAATTCTTGAATGGAAAGTGAATGTTTTGAATGATTGTTTCTTTTTCAGAGGTCAAAAATAACTTGTTTGGTGAAAGAGGTTAGTATGTGATGTCTCACAATGATTCAACAGGAAGGAAAACTCTTCCTACAATTATCTTTATGCTTCATTCATAGATGAGAAAGTTGCCAGATCTATATGGATCTGGACTTTTGTTAGTTACTCATCAAGTTCTTTAACCAGTAAATATAAAACAACTATCTGTTATTTCTTTCAATCTGCACAACTAACAACTGTAAGCACTTAGTTGGCCCAGCATGCAGTAACTGAGCATGTATGAGTGATGTTTTTCTCCATCATTTGTGTTTAAGCCCCCATTTCTTATAAGACATTCTCTATATTTCAATCCAAACAGTTTAATCTTTCATCTTGTAGCAGCAAAACCACAGTACCAGTCATCAATAACTCCCTTTTTGATACCAACACATTTCCTACATCAATAAAAAGACAAACTGTATGTTGAATGTTTTTCTTCATAAGATATCAAGTGGGGGAATTTAAATTTTTAGCTGTTGAGGTAGAGATCTCTTGTCGATGAAGTTACTTCTATTCCTGCACT
Source organism: Cassiopea andromeda (assembly GCA_018155075.1). Taxonomy (NCBI): domain Eukaryota; kingdom Metazoa; phylum Cnidaria; class Scyphozoa; order Rhizostomeae; family Cassiopeidae; genus Cassiopea; species Cassiopea andromeda. The sequence continues at coordinate 243,253 of WIPJ01012048.1, read as the reverse complement.
GAGTATGTGAAACTTGATAAGTGATTTTAGTCTTCATGGTAAAATAGTCCTTATTCCAGAATATAAGCTTTGAGCAGCTGAACCAGCAGATATTTAAATGAAGAAATTAAAACCTATTCATATGAACTTCTTCTATGCATGAATGAAAGATTTTTTTAATGGAAATATCTTCATTTAGCAAATACAGTACATCAGTTGATATAGATGAGTTCCAATATGTATCAAAGATTTAAAATCTGCACAAATAAATAAGTGCTTATGAGTGGTACCATGTCTCACAGAGATCACACATTATCATGTTGGCATGTTCTGGGAAATTGCAGTTTGGACATGACCAGTCTTTTTTTAATTTTTCAACTGAATGCAAAAAAAACAAGCATAACTTGTAACCTCTGAAGTCTTGAAGATAAGATGTAATTTAGATTTAACCTACCAGTATTCCAAATCCTTTACAATCAAGAGCAGTAAACAGATAAGATAGTCTATAATTCTTGTTAATCTTACATCATTTGTAGGTTACAAAAATAAGTTGCTTGGGCATAACCTACCCATTATAGCAACAGCATGTTAGTGCCAACTGCTTATGACAATGATTGTGCTTATTGGATGCTTGATTAGCAAAGCAAGCAAGCATTGCTTTTATATGGTAAATTTTTCAAGCTTAATTCTGCCTTGAACTGTTCACACTTCACTCAATGTGCACATTTCCATTCATTGTACTACTCCTTTCATCTTAAAGAGTTGAATTTACTTTTTGTTTAATACTGTGCAATTATGCTCTATGTCCCATGAAAAGATTCTATTTTTGAAAAAGTCTTGATGATGATTGCAAGTGATAACTTATGTAGTACAGCAACTTTTTTCCATGCATTTGTAGTAAATACCTGTTGCAAGGCATCAGTATTTGTAGTAACTAATGAAGGATGTGGATAATTATCATGGATTATAATGTCCTCCACATCCAATAAGATGTTCTTCCTTGCTCCTAATTTTTGCACTATATTCTTTGATACTAACAATTAAGAAAGTAACATTCCAAAATGTCAAAGAAATATCAACCCTTACATCAACATTTTCACATTGACATATTGTCCTCCAGTAGTAAACATACAATTAGGAGCTGCTTTTGGCACCCCCTGGAACTTTTCAAATATATGCATGAAAACTATGCATTTAATCAATTTGAATTATTGTCTGTTTTCTACTAATATATCTATTACGTATTAATAACTGGTTACTTCTATTCTCATATTCTCGATACCTTATTGCCAATACTATGATAAACGTTAGGTTACCTTTTACTTTTTCATATTTGGCTATTGCAATGTCTGCCAAATTGAAACCATCACTGCTCAATTTTGTCAATGCTTGCAAGATATACCTCACATACGACAAATACTAGATGTTGAATTAAAGCATATGTTATACCTGAAATACAATCTCATAATGGATAGAGAAACCCTCCCTACGTCATCCTTTGTCTTATGGACCAATGGGAGAAGTGAGCAATTCAGTGATTTAGCAACATGTCAAGATAACAACATAATGATAACAAGTGCTTGAGGCACAACAAAACAAAGTAATAATGGTTCATTTGCAAAGAATATATCATATTAAAATGTAGAATTTGGATCTGCATAGTCTTGCAAGTGACATGGTCTTTTCAGAATGCGGCCAGATCTAGTTATATTGAGATGTTCATTGATGCAGTCATCTCGGTTGAATTTCACATGTCGTTCTACCTGCAGAGGTGGTGGAGCTACTTGTGGGTGTGGTTTTTAATGCTAATCCTGGTCAAAGTCTAATAAATCAAGATTTTCAAATGGATCAAAGCTATCTTTGGCTTGTAAAAGATGTCCTCTGTTTCAGCGAACAGTGGTTCCTTTGTCTGTACCTATGTTGTAGGAACGCAGCTGGTTGCATTTATCCAGAATTACTCCTTTGCAATCCCATGCTCCTTTACCTCGAAAGCGAACAGAGTCTCCTACTACAAGTGGCCTATGTGTGTGACAAGGCTTATCAGCTTTACTTTTCTCTGCAGCCTTCATTCGACTGGGTTTTTTTAGTTGGCTGAAGAGTGTTGCTGACTGTTGATAGAGTGGTACGAAGCTGGCAGTTCATAAGAATGGTGGCTGGAGCTGGCTTGTCATGGGAGAGTGGAGTGGTGTGGAGATCTAGTAGTACCAGGTCATTAGCACTGTGAAGTGCTTTCTTTAGAGTCTTTATGATGGTTTGAATGGTTCACTCAATGAAGCCATTGCTTTGAGGGTATTTTGGGCTGGTGGTGGTGGTGAAAATCCCAGTCATGGGCAAATGTTCCATATTCATGGGAAGTGTACTGTGGCCCATTGTCTGAAATAACTTCCCTAGGAATACCACATTTTGAAAAGATGCATTTAGTTTGCATAACAACAATTGAAGCATTGGTATATTCAAGTTGACTGGGGTCAGAGAATTTGGATGTGTAATCAGCTATAATGATATAGCCCGATTTTCATAGTGAAAATATGACTGTGGCCACTTTCTGCCAAGGGCTTGCTGGAATTTCATGAGGAATCATTGGTTCTGATGATTGTTAGTTTTGGTGCTCCAGGCATGTGCTGCAAGTCTTAATCATGTCCTCTATTTCTCCATTGATTTTTGGCCAGTACATTGCCTCACGAACCCGAGTCTTTGTCTTTTCAATGCCAATGTGGCCAGTGTGAAGTGAGTTTTTCATTTCAGCCCGTGATTTGTTGGGAATGATACGCAATCCATTGAGTAGGAGCCCATCTTGGAATGTGATCTGATCCCAAAAATTGAAATGATTGGGGCCAGCCATGATTGACATACTGTACTAATTGTTGCATTTTGGGATCAACTTGTGTTTCTGCAGCAACTTAATGGTGCTTTGCATTGCTGATTGGTAGGCGGAACATGATAGAGTGGGCATAGCAGGTGATTTCTGGTTCGGGACTTTCTGGAGTGATGTCACTGAGTGTGGTAGGACTAGGGGCATCAGGAATGGTAAGCTAGCACCCTTTGATGTAGTGCATTTCAGAGTCATACTGTTGTAGGTGTAATAGAACGCGTTGAATGCATGGTGGCAAGTTGTCAGCATCTTGTTGGAACTAGATTTGAGCAGCTGATGGTCATTATATATATATATATATATATATATATATATATATATATATATATATATATATATATATATTATATATATTGATCTGGACGTTCAAATCTATACTGTCGGTATAGTGCTCAATGCATTGAATCGCAGAGCATGAGAGATCATAGATAGATTAGATCAAAGACAGGACATCACTTTTTCTGTTACTCCGAGTTTCACGCTTACGCCATCATCAGACAGACTTTAATGAAGAATAAGCCCAACGCTAACCTATATATACATGAGTGGCGCTATTGTTCTAGTGATCTACTGTTCTATTGTCCTATAGTTGAAAAGGTTGGCTTTTCGGTGTTCATTAATTAATACTTGTTCACGTGTCGACATTTTGAGATCAGAGGTTGCATCTATTTGAAATGTTGTTGTATGAGCTTGCTGAGGTGATGATTGACCAGTTGATTACGTAGTTTTTTTGTCGTCTTTGAGTTTCCAGATGTATTTGGATAGTTCTGTGCTGTTGGTGTATTTTCTGGTTTGAAATGATAGCTTGTGTTGTGTGTATTGTTGTTTGAATGTACCTTCTATTAGTCTGATATAGTTCTTTCCTGTGGAGTCTTCATCTGTTGTTACGTGTGCGTTGTAGACTAGACTTGTTGAGAGGCACAGTAGATCACTAGAACAATAGCGCCACTCATGTATATATAGGTTAGCGTTGGGCTTATTCCTCATTAACGTCTGTCTGATGATCGCGTAAGCATGAAACTCGGAGTAACAGAAAAAGTGATGTCCTGTCTTTGATCTAGTCTATCTATAATATATATATATATATAATACAAGTGAATTCCTTGTATCCTCTATAACTGAGAGTGCTCAATACATTTCGCAGAGTGTAACATAGGTAGATTGGCACAGAAAATAAGACTGCAGAATTGCGACTATTAGTTTCACGATATCTCGATAATCAGGCAATTATGCTATGGATGGTTACAAGCGTTGAAATATGTTAGTTACTTTGTAATGGGGGTTGTAGGCATCTAGTTTCATTATCTGCAATCCGGGAGTTCATGTTCTCAGTCTTTTCTTTTAATGTTGCGAGGTAGGAATTTGTTCTCGTGTCTGCATTGTGAAAGGAGTTCCGATCTTTTGTTGAGTAGTTGTGTTGGGTGTTTGACTGCGACAATGGAGAGTTTTCTGGTAGACATCGTTTGCTGGTGTTGTTATAGGATGGGATGGGCTTTGAGATGGACCAAGAGACTTCTGGTCTTTTTCCTGTTTGTCGTTTTGTGTTCAAGATGAATTTTGATATCATTGTTTTTTGTTCGTATTTGTGGGTATTGAAAGATAATTTGTGCTGTGAATATCGTTGTTTCCATGGCCCTTCTGTCAGTCCTATATATGTCTTAGTGTCAAGTGTTGGTGTTGTAACTGTGGCATTGTATATTATGCTTTGCGTGTTGCAGCTTCCTTGTAGCGGGCACTGTTTTGTTTCGGCAATTACATGGTATAGTGGGTTGTGTGCCTTCTTGTTGTTTCATGATGCGTTTGTTTATTATTTGTTGTATGTTTTCCATGCAACTGTAACTTAGTTTGATTGTGTTCTTGTTAAACATTTTATGGAGCCTGTTGGAATTGGGGAATTTTTTCTCTATGAGGTGTAGGAAGATTCTGCCTATGTTTGCGTGTACGCTTTCGTTGAATGGGGGGTTGAACCAAATAAGTTGTCTTTTTCTCATTCTTGTTTGAGGGTGATTGTTTGGTTGATGGTTTGAGTATGAGAGGTTTGATGAGTGTCAAATGTTTTTTAAGGCAGCAAATTCATCTGGAACACACAACGACAAACAGGAAAAACACCAGAAGTCTCTTGGTCCATCTCAAAGCCCATCCCATCCCATAGCAACACCAGCAAACGATGTGTACATTGTCTCTCAGAAAAACTCTCCATTGTCACATTCAACCACCCAACACAACTACTGAACAAGATTGGAACTCCTTTCAAAATGCAGACACGAGAACAAATTCCTACTTCGCAACTTTACAAGCAAAGACTGAGAACATGAACTCCCGGACTGCAGATAATGAAACTATCTGAAACTCTTTTTCCATAGACATATTGTCGAAACCTTTTGCATGCACAGACTATGGCTAGAGTCTCCTTTTCTAGCTGGCAGTAATTTTTCTCAGATTGTGTCATGGATCGACTTGCAAATGACAGGATGCGGCGCCTGTATGCAGATAGGCAGGGCTGGATCAAAAAACTTGAGGACTGGGCTTGATGTGATGATAGTTTTGAGGGTTTTGAGCACCTCTTTCTGTCCTTTGTCAAATGAGTAAATGATATCTTTCTTGAGGAGGCTTTGAGGTGGGGCTGTGAGGTCAGAATCGTTGTGTATGAATTTTCCCGCATATGTTATCATGCCCAAGAAACATTGAAGCACCATTTTGGAAGTGGGCTCTGGCATATTCAAGATTACCTGAATTTTTGAGGGATCTGCTTCCACCCCTTCTGCTGATATCTTATGGCCAAGAAAGCTTGTGGATTTAACGACAAATTTACACTTACCTTTATTGAGTGTCAGACCTGCTGATCGAATGGACTCTAGAGCTTTGGTTGTATGGGCAAGGAGTTCATCTTTGTTCAAGCCCCATATCATGATGTCATCTTGACTGTTATGGACACCTTCAATGCCTTCAAGACTGTGTGAGATTTTTAATTGCCAAATTTTGCTGGCTGAGTGAATACCAAATGGTAGTTGCTTGAAGGAGAAACACCCAAATGGGGTGTTTTTCATCCTCTTCAATTTGCCAATATGCATTTGAGGCATCAAGTTTGGTGAAAAGGCGGGTGTTACTCATAGAGGCAAAACGTTCTTCTGGTGTTGGAAGATGAAAATGATGGCACTTTATTGCCTTATTACGGTCTTTGGGATCTAAGCATATTTGTAGCATCTCAAATAGAAATTGTTTGTCTCACTCATCCACTTTTCTAGAAGTTACTTTGTTGTGAGGCCATGAATAAAGAAACAAACCAGATATGGCTTTCCCCTGTTTAGCTGCTTTTTATAGCGAGCAATCCTTGAATTTGGTAGATCTGTTTTTGAAAATCCCTTCCTATTTACATACTATTATATAAAGCTACCTGCACATGCAAATCTCCAAATTGGCCTTGGAAAACCAAGACATGCCCCCATTTGCATCCATGGATAGATGACATCACGTGTTGCTTTGAAGGACTATGTGACACCCTGATTGTTGTGGTTGAATTGCAAAGGAAAATTGTTGATAAAAGTTGTGAGAAATGATACTAACTGATACTGAGTTGTCTTTCTTCTCAGTGATAACGAATAACGTGACATGAACTTTTCCAGCCAAGCATTACTGGCTTGAAACTCTAGTTCTCCCTTGATTGTAGAACCATACAACTCAGCTGCTTTTTGTTGGAATCCTTTTCTTGTAATGTGCATTTCTGCAACAACTTCGATACTTCTTTTCATCAATTCCCAAATTTCTTGCGGCTGCACTGTTTGAACAGCCTTTCTCTATGATATAATTCAATAATTCTGCTTTAACTTTTGTTGTGAACAACTTTCTCATAGGAGCCATTTTTACAAGCAATAATTTTCACAAAAATGTACCACAAAAAGCAATCACAGCAAATACAAATTGAATCATGTGCATTGCAATGGCCTCATTGCATCTCAGCTTATTTTGGAGGTTGGCCTATTTTTGTGGTTTCTACTAAGATATCTTGGCCTATTTTCAAATCGGCTTACTTTTGAGGTCAGCCTATTTTTAAGGAAATACTGTATGCCAATTGGTTAGGGATTACAATCTAGCATTCTTTAGGCAATTGAATGAATGAGACTGCTAATACACTGCCACCCCCTGAATTAACATTCAGGAGCTCAGCTTATACAATCTAGAGAAATTTTCTTACTCAACAATGACATGACGAAGTCAGTAAAAACAAAGAAACGTCTTGTGAACAAATTGTGTGCTGCTAATTACTAATGATATTGTTACTAAAACCTCAACCCCTGCAGGGAAAACCTAACTCTTGTCACAGAAAAGCTCTTACTAAAATGTGACACTGCTAATAAGCTCTCCCCTAAAATAATATTCACCAGCTCAGCTTATAACATCTAAGGAAAATATCCTACTCACTTATAAAACATAGAAATGAGTAATTACAGAGAAACTCTTATTAGGAAAAATGATGTACTGCTGATAAGTGATTATATTGCTGCCTTGCTAACACATCATTCCCAGCAGGACTTTATGAGCTACATCTAATAACCTCTATCCCTGACTAAGAAAGATGGAGGTTTTTTCTCTATTGACTTCCTACAAAGCTATCCAGCTCCCTAATCATAATGATACAAAGTGCCAATACAACTTTCTCAAACATGGCAAATGCCAGCAAATAACAGCCCTACAAATAAGCCTAATTCTTGCAACCACTAGTATGATGATCGTTTGATATTTGATAACAAACAATAGCTTTGAAATTCTTCTAAATTTTGTCAAAACAGCCAGGTAACTACTCTAGTATAAATTGACTTCAGTTGCCCTTAGCACTACCACAACTTTCCTATTACAAAACAGCAAATCTTACCCTAATGTGGTGTTGATGATAACGCTAGACATGCTAAGACTGTTTTATTATTAAATTTCTCTGAGTGGCACAATGGCAAATACTTAAAACTACCTGAAATGTC
>WIPJ01012048.1:207804-218348 GCA_018155075.1 Cassiopea andromeda | reverse complement strand
AAGAAAAACATATGAGTAATTGCATCCTATTGACTAATTGTTTATCAAAAGTACGCTACAAAAACAACTACTAAATTCCCTATATTGAGTCTCCTAGTGAGATTCAGCGTAGTACCTACGTAAAATAACCGCATGAAATAAACTTCCTATATAACTTATAAACAAGAGTGATTCGTGACGCAGGCGCAATTGGGGATTCCCGACAGAATCAGGCCCCAGAAAACAATTCATTCCTCGCTGAAGGGAAGCCAATTATGTTTTCAACAAAGTACCCCAAGCATACTCCATAACGCAACTGACTGTAACAATTTGCAGTAAGCCATGTATAGCTCTATTTCAATTTAATTGAGTACACGTTTTTTTGTAAGGAGCATGTCTAGAAGAAACATTGGGCAGAAATTAAGAAACTTTTATCAAACACAGGTAAGCTGAGTTTCAAATCATAACTTGAAAAAACTTTTCTTACAAGAAAATTTTTTATCTAGAAAGAAAATACAACACGTTTTTTTTTTATAAGAAAAAAGTTTATAAGAAAATGAGACTCAAAGCGTCAAAATCTTAAGAAAATCGTATGAAAATAACGAGGCTCAATTTCCAAAATTAAGTGTTTTTATAGGCCAAAAATCGATATTTCGTCGGTATTGCATTCAAAATGTTAAAGATGGAATTCAAATTCAAGTGTACAATATTATTAACGAAAATGTAAACCTCACTTGTAGTGTATTCGGCCTGTAGCGCTAGTCAGCAAAGTATATATATGAAATATTGCTACTGTTGTATTTTAGGACTGGGTACTAAGCTAGGCCGTTAGTTGCTTCGTGATCATGCACTTTTAACATTACTAGAGACGAAGTGCGAGCGAACTTGGGTTTTAGTAAATATAGTGAGGGTGTATCAAGACACGTTGAAAAATCGGTACAGCTACGATTGCGCACTTACCAAACAAATACTCAGCTATGAGCTGCTGCACTGCAAACCCACCCATTTTTAAACTGCTGTTCTCTTTCACGGCTATTACACGCCTTTTCATAACAATAAAGTTTATATGACTATTGAGACTCAGAATTGCTGAAAACTTAGAATTATTTAAGAATAATGCAGGGTTCAAGCTTCATTAAGGCTTAGAAATTTTGTGTAATCTCTAAAGTCTCTAGATATATTTATAACCCCAAGCAATACTATACTTTGAGGCGAGAGAGCCTCTCTCCAGCACTGTAACTTGCTAATAATGTCATAGCATACATGCTAAGAAATCAACAAACATTTAAAGTTTTCCTTTGAAGTTAGGCCTTAATTGCTTTAGAATAATGTAAGAGTAACTAATGTGTCAAAAGTAAAGTGAATTTTGAATGTTGCTGATCAGAATGTCGCTGGTGGGTCGCCGGCATTAAAAAGTTATATGGAAACCAAGCTTTAACAACTTTTCCCATCCGATCCGATCTGAAATAGCAAGTTTTGGCCCTAAATCGAAACCAATCCGATCAGATTGGATTGGGTTCAGATCAGATTTCCACATCTTTTCTCTAGAAGCAATGTGTACCAAATATGTTTTTCCCTGAATTTTTATTCTACTGGTAAAGCAAATGAAATGAAGAAACTGTACTTAAATTTCTAGTTGGAGAATATCTGAGTATTCGCAGCGAATTGAGGTATGACATTTTTTAACAGCATGGCAGGGAAACAAAATGCTACCCAGAGCACCAAACACTGTCGCCGAGAACACTGAAATTGTTGATACTTGGGAAGGGGTGAGACTTCTGAGTGAGATACCAGGTTTCCTTCTCAAAGTAAAAATTAGTAATTAATGCAACTCTACATTCTCTTTTTTCATAACAATACCTGAATTTTTTCCCAACCTTAATATTCGTAAAATTCTCCTAATTTTGAGCCTAGAATTAATCTTAAATTATTCTTAAATCTTTACACATTCCAATTTTTGTTGATATTTTACTACATCATAAAATTTAGCAATAGTTTATATTTTGTATCGATAATGCAAAAATACATCTAAAAGCAGTACTATAGTTGTGATACAGAAAATTTCTTATGTCTTGATGAAGAGTGAGCCTAGCATTATTCTTAAATTATTCCTAAATTTTAGCGATTTTGAGCCTCAATATTCGTATAAACTTTATTCTTTTAAAAAAAGACTATTACACGAATGAGCTTTCTCCGACGTTAATGAGGGTGTGGCCGTAAAAGTTGTTTTAGTGGTAAGCTCCGCCACATTTTATTGTGGTGCCCATTCTAACCACATTTGTGACCACGTTTCAACGGAATCCCCTCTATGCTAACATCTTATGGCTTATTTCTAAATCGAAGTCGTCTTATGCAACTTAAGGGAAACTACCTGCTGTGATAAGTTACACAAGTTTGTAAATCGAGCAGATTTTGTTGTGGACGACTGTCTGTATCCGTCCCTGTGACATTTTGTATGGTAGCAGTTGCTTCAGAAGAGGGGCGCGCTGGCGAAGCTTATTGTGATAGACTAGGAATGACGATTGTAGCAGCGTTCCTATCAACATGGGAAGTTTACCTCTCCATACTTGTTTTGTTCATCATTGCCAGAATCATTAAATGGCTAAAAGACCCTTTGCGTGGCATTCCAGGACCGAAAGGATATCCTATTATTGGCAACATTCTAGATCACTCATACAATAATGATTTGCTTCAACTGCTACTGGAAAAGGACAGAAAATATGGAAAGGTCTATAAGGATTACGATTTTATAAGTATGTATGCTTGAGTGCCTAATAGACGCCCCCCGCTAATTGCTTCAAAAGTTCACCGAAGACATATTTATTCCAATCTCCTGCCTATTCAAGTTTAAGTAAGCTCCCACCGAAGATAATTTTTAGAGGAGATACCTTGGCGTGCAAGTAGAAATTATGATTAGATAAGCCACGTTGATCCCACGTGTAGCATTGCTTAGCATTGTTTCATTCTGTGAATTGGCTTTTGAAAGTATTTACTGATGGCAACTCACGTATTTCTCTAGGCGTATTATTCCATTCCTTAAGAGCTGATTAATGAAAGCTTATTTTATAGTGTTCAGTCCTATGTTTAGGGATTTGGAGATTTTGGCTATTTCTTGTATTTTGGGATGAGAATCTAGACCTTGGTTTATACCTTTCTAGGAAGCTATTTGGGCAAAGTTTGTGTATGATTTTATAGGTTATAACACTCCTATCAAGGCAAATTATTTTTTCTACATTCACCCCAGGACACGACCAAGTATCTTTAATTTTGGCCTTCCTGACTATTTTGAGAGCCCATGTTTGTAGACTCTGAAGGGCAGCCAGTTTTGTTCTCGACAAACTACCCCAAACAACATCACCATAGCGTAATTGACTTTCAACTAATGCATAATATAATGTTTATTGGGGGCGGGGGATTTTAGGTGGCAAATTTCCCCAGAAGAGTGGAAAATACGGAAAATAACAAAAAGCATCTAGTTTTAGGAGATTTCCATCTATCCCTTAACCCCGACTATTCTTTTCGATGGTTTACAAATAAAATTGATTGCAGCCATTGATGGTCTACACAATATTTAAAACTTCCCAACAAAACTACTGCTCCATCGCTGAAGGACAGGACAACCAACATTACTTTCTGAACAGGAGTAATGTGCCCTGAAGATTTCAGCTGGGAAAAACTGTTTGCCAAAGGACTTTTGAGTAGAGGGTGTAATAGAAAAAACTTACCTGCAAGCTACAAGGCTTCTAAGAATTATCCACAAGTGGTGATCACAATGTCTATTTATATCGACAAGGCAAACAATCATCGACAAGCTGGAGCGAAGTTATAGAAAATTGTTGGTGGGTGCACAGCCCCAAATTGCTCCAAACAGACTTCGCTTGAGCCTAACATGACGGACTTCCCTCCAATTTTATCAGCAATACAACGTTAACGACCAATAATCATATACGGCAAGTGGCTGACAAGCTTTACGTCGACAAGCCAAATCCCTAATGCACCAGCTATTTATCGATTTAATCAATAGAAAATGCAGGAAGAAGTGGACCAAAGCTCTGAAGGGATGGACGTTTGAATGATAATATTCATATTTACTCTCATATCCTTACATTGTTATCAGCGTGTAACAGGGACGTCGAAAGCAGAAGGCTGGGGGGGGAATGGCCCCACTATTTGCATAGAATAGCATGTTTCATTATGTAGCAAACAATTCATCATTTGTTTATATTTCAAAAGCGTTAATAGTCACGCTGTAGCCACCACAGATAAGCAAGATTCTGAGCTTATTCCCACCCTTCGTGATGAAGTCCTTCCCCTTTTAAAGTCGGGTCGAAGCCCTTGTGTAAGTCTTTTTTGCGTTGTTAATTAATCAACTTTTTCCAGTTAAAAAGAATATTGTCAATATTGTCTTACAGGTGGAACAAGCATCAATATATCAGATCCCAAATATGCTAACTGGATACTTGTGACAAATAGTTCTAACTACAATATGCAAGCTACATCACTCAAAATGCTTCCTGCTTTGGGAACTGGGATTCTTACTGTAAATGGGAAACGCCATTCTATTCTGAAGAAGAATTTGAACCCAATGTTTACTGCGTTTAGTGTGAAGGAGTACATGTCTGTTTTCAATGATAAGTCACAACAGCTTATAAAAGTATGTTGCTAAGTGATTCTTATGAAAGACAAGAGTTGTCGTGGTTGCAACTAGGCCGCACCCATTTCATAACGTTGAACGTAGAGCCCCCTTGTTAAAAGTTGTAGATATTATCACTGGTTCTAATAGACAGTATTTCTAATATTCTTGTAACTTGTAGGTTTTGTACTTGTGTATAAAAATTGCTGTTTGTGCTTGTTCACCCATTAAATAACGTCAATTTTGTTGTTTTTGATGTCCTCTCCATCTTCTGCAACGCACCATAGCACCAAAGCGAGTTACCCTCACGCCGACCCCCATTTTGATGCTCTATTGTCAGTCAATCCTCCAGCTCTCACCAGCTCCTTCAAATATATGTCCATTTTATAAGAAACCTATTTCAAGGCCTAGTACTAAAAGTGTCTCAATTTTGGCCACATTTTAGTTCTAAAAGTTTCTTAATTTAGCGAACTAAATTGCTGTGAAAGCGTACGCAGAAGGTGAATGTAGCAAAATATTTCTCCTATAGCAAACAAAATGTGTCATTACGAGTTAAATGCTAAAGCAATGTCATATTCACATTGCTTTGGTACAGCTTTACGTTGAACCAGGTAATGATTTCAATGTCCCATTTGTGTCAGGTTTCTATGCTCTTTCCTTGTAAACTTTAAGAGAAGAGCCACGACGAAAAACATCTTTCTTCTTTATATATTCTACTGTTTATAGTCATATCGTTTAAGTCAACATCGTCTATGTCACACACCGTATATGTCTACTGGCTTAGGCCTAATTATTGGAATGTCGAAATAGTAGAATATATAAAGAAGCAAGATGTTTTTCGTCGTGGCTCTTCTCTTAAAGTTTATGCTTCAGCTGCGGTTTCCAAGAAATGTTTCAATCTCTTTCCTTGTAGTTCTAAAAGTTTCTTAAATTTTAGGCTGCCTAGTACTAGGTTGCTTATAAATTGGTTTCCTATTTAAAAGCCGTGTTTATAAATGAACAGATCAGGCTGTTAGGTGAAAGTGTTTGCCAGAGTGATCGCTAGCTTGAAGCAAAAACGTATTGGTTCATTCATGAAAATTGCTGAGGTGGAAACTCTCCTTCGTTACACAGCTGCACTGTGAAAACCCCCCCTCGCTCAAAGCAACCCCTTAGAGGCGTACGTAGCGGTAGTAATAGTCAGGGGACGAATTCAGAGCTAGATTTTGGGAGGATCTGATTTATTTTATTGTCTCTCTCATGTGGGAAGCTTCTCAACACAACTGGTTGCAATAGAAAATATTACAGTTTGGGGGGCACTCCCTCGTGCCCCCTTGGATCTGCCCCTGGTGGTGGTGCATGCAACTCAGACCAACATGTATCATGCTTGATTTCTACAGTGGGTAGTTGGTTGCAGGGGTTGTACCAGAAATTTCCAACGGGGCCGACTCTTCTTACTAGGGGGCTCAAATAGGGTCACTAGGGTACCAAATATGCCAAAAATCTCCGAACAATTGTTTTCCATCTACCGACGGGGGGCTAGCACATTCTGACGGGGGCTACAGCCCACTAGCCCTCCCTTTGTGCCACCTTTGATTGGCTCAATCGGGAAGAGCGACTGCTCCTAAGTCCAAGTCCTCTAAGGGTTGCCTGTCACTACAGTATAGGTGCTCCTAAATGCAGCACAATTCCAATTCTTAAAGTTTGTTGATGATAGAAAGTAGATCACGACAATTGTTGCTTTATCAAACTCATGCTTGAAAACACTTTGATTCACCATGTTCATTACCATTTTTTGTCTGCTAATAAATCATGCTTCAATTTTGTACTTCTAGTATATTGAAAAAAGGATCCAAGCCAATGATGGAAGATCTTGTGAGATGAAGATGCTGCGGAAATTGAGTGATTTGACATTAGATGTAATAGGAGTCTGCTCATTTGGTTACGATTTCAATGGTATCATCGGTTATGATACTGAAGAGAAAAGAGCCACGAACACCATTATTTCATTACAATTTAATCTTGTGAGAAAAACCTTTGAATACCTTTTTCCATTATTGAAGATCATCCCATCAAAGGAGGCAGATGAATTAAAGAAAGCAGAGGACATAACCTTTGGACTCATTAATAAGGTATGTAGATTTGTCATGTATCTCCTACTTTGTTTATCAATTAATGACCGCCAAACCTTCATTGAACAAAACCTTTGTTGAACGCTTTGTTGATATCTTGGCTTTAGACATGACACAAATTGTAATCAGGGTGAAGAAAGGTAGCAAAAAGTTTGTAGGACATCAAACTTGGAGGCCTACTTTTAAAAACTCCCCTAACTTTACTTTACCTTTTAGAATTTTAGAAAAATCCCTGACTTCTCCTGATTCTCGCAGACATGATTCTTGCTTGTCCTGGAAAACTTTTCAAGATTGCTAGAACTACATGGTTTGTTTGATACCTACTCAGTAGGGTCTGAGAAAATATGATCTTCTCACCCTAGGTCAGGGAAGAAAATAATTCTCACCCAAAACAACCCTGTATACTCTGGTGAAACAGGCATGCAACTAGTAATTTTCGAGAGCAGGGATCCAATCCATGAAAAAGACCACATCAAGACTTTTTACAGAAGACACAGCCTGTGAATATTGTTTTTCAAATCCTTTAGTGAAGGAAATATCAGGAGAGGTTTACGGATATCGTTGCTCTGAAGACCAATAATTCTTATTGCCAATTCTTATCATGGCAAGAGGGAAAAGGGGGCTGGGGTGAAGCCCCCAGAAAATGTTCAGAATCAAATCTTTTCCATCTTAGGAAAACACCTTTGTGATATATAGAGGGCAGAGGACTAGACCCCCAGGACCCCTAGTTGTGCGCCAGTGAAATCAGCTTCGCACTTTGAATCGAGTGTGTCTTCTTTCCCCGAGGTGATTGCTGCAAGAAAGCTAGAAATGGAAACTCATCCACAAGAAGCAATAGAGAAGAAAGATCTGTTGCAGAAATTAATTTCTATGTACGAAGAAGGTGGGCTCAGTATGTCAAACAAAGATTTGTTTCATCATATATTTACATTTATGATAGCAGGACATGAAACAACTAGCTTGAGCATGACGTGGGCAGTTTTTCTATTGGCTAAGTATCCCAATTACCAGCCGAGGCTACGAAAGGAAATCATGGATGCTATGGATGGGGGAACAGAGATAACATTTGATGCCCTTGATAAGCTACAATTTCTTGATAACTTTATTATGGAGACTTTGAGGCTTTATCCTGTGGTGTTGAATGTCGGTAGGGAAGCAAAAAAGGCAGATAAAATTGGTCCATACACAATTCCTCCTGGCACAAATGTCTTCGTTCAAATTGCCTGCATGAACCGTAGTCCAGAACATTGGAAAGACCCTGATGTGTTTAATCCGGATAGATTTGATATCCAAGGTAAGGAGATTTTATTGTGGAACTTTGTATACTAGTTAGTGGTGATGCACATTTATTGAAAGAAACAAGAAAAATGTTTATAAGAAACACAAGGTTGAAATAAAGCAAAAATTTAGAAACTTTTAAGAAACACAGGCAGGCTCAGTTTCAAATAGTAATTTGAAAGAACTGTTTTTACAAGTGAATGTTTGATCATACTAGAAAGAAAATAGAATTAACATCCATTATATGCCGCACGAAACCTGAACATCCTTTTTCTTGCATCACAGCTGCCTAATCAGGGTTGTTATCATCATTGGAAGTCTTTAACTTTACGAAAAATTTAGAAAATTTAAGACTGAATTTGACGAACTATTAAGAAACAACCAAGTCGATGGTAGAGAGTTCGTTTCTTATAAGAAAAAACGTATATTCATTCGTGTGGTTTTGTCATTGTTTCTAATAAAGGAGGCTATTGTAAGTGTGTCTTTCTTGTAGAATAGGAACGGCAACAAAAAGAGTCCACATATTTTTTCATTTTAGTAATATTGATGACTGATCCGGTGTTTCGACCACTTCATGATAAAGACTACATGATATAATTATTCCAATGAACTAACTAAACGATGCGACTTAAACGGTGTAACTTAAACGGTGCGGCTTAAAATGTGCGACTTAAACGGTGCGACTTAAACGTTTTGACTCATGCTTGAGTCATCTTCAGTATTGATCCATCCTATTGTATTTGTTTGCACCCACTTATATTGTCTTCATACTGAAGATGACTCAAGCATGAGTCGAAACGTTAAGTCACACCGTTTAAGTCACACTATTTAGTTAGTTTAATTTGAATAGTTATATCATGGAATAGTCGAAACACAGGATCAGTCATCAATATTACTAAAATCAAGAAATATGTGGACTCTTTTTCTCGTCGCTCTTATTCAGCAATATATCGAAAAGCTGCGTTCTCCACTTACAACATCAATAGTTCGTCTCTGTAATTGATCGCCAACCGCTTCTCCCTTACGTGTCTATGTTGAAGCGGTTGTCTTGATTTGAATATAGCTGGGAGCAGGGACGTCAATTCCTGGGGAGTGTGGGGGGTGTGACAACTCCCCAATAGATGAAATAGAGCAATTCTCAGGGTAATTGCATTCCTTTGCAGGGCAATGATGATATCACAGAATCTTGTCGCATATAACTTCCATTGCACATTTGGATTTAGACTATCTTTTCTTGGCGCACTAGCGTGAGATTTTTTCAAGTGTTGGACTATTGTTGAACGACACCAAAATGATGGGTCAGCGTAGCATGTTGGTATTTCGTTTCCAAGTAAGAGGATCAATTTCCCTTCTGAGCACAAAGGCCAATGATGGCAGCAACCTTCTACAGTGCTACCAAGGGGCGTTTTCTGACGTTCTAGAGGGCGTGGCCCAAAAAAGATTTTTCAGGGAGCAAGCTCCCAGAACCCCATCTTCTTCCAACTTCCCTTTTGGCAGTAGTTACAGGCCTTTTCAGTATCATCCAATGATATAGGCCTCCCATTGCCTCCACTTCCAAATCATGGGGGGGGGCTTGCTCTTCGTGTTACCTAAACATCAAATTCAGCAACTACACCGCTGACATGACGTTCTACATGAAATAAATGCACCTTGGTTTAAATGACATGAAGATTTTCATCATTGGTACACATGGCATTTATCTAATACTTCTTACCACTGCAATGGTGTTCTTTTAACATTTGTTATAGTAATATATTTAACATATTAATATTATAAGCGAATTTCTCGCAGCGTAAAATCCATTTCTGTAGGGCAAAATCTTCTGACACCCCCAGTGAAAGTGTGCTAGTTACGCCCCTGGCTCGGAGCACAGGGGTACGTGCCCCACTTTGTAAAGAGATTTAAATGATGTGACGTACTCGGTTATAACATACATCTGACTTGACGAACTAAATCAGCTGATCCCTTGAAGGACATTGTAACTGGATTGCTTTGTAGTATTAATACAAAAATTCTATTCAGTATGTAATTCCATACTACTATTACTATGCATCTCTCTAAATGAAAATGATCACACCTTGATATAGGAGTGGTAAAAATTGCTAATTAACTGTTGAAAAGGCTTGGGATCTCGCCCTTGGGTGCATTTGCTCCCACTCAAGGACAGATCCAGAGCTGAGCTTTGGGGGCATCTGATTCATTTTATTGTCCTTTTCATGTGGGAAGTTTCTTAGCACAATTGTTTGCTATAGGAACTATTACCATTTGGGGGCTCACAGCCCCGTGCCTACCTCGATCCTTCCAGCTCCTACTCCGCTTCTATACTGCTTCTTACGTATTGTCGGGAATCCCCAATTGCGCCTGCGTCACGAATCACTCTTGTTTATAAGTTAGGTAGGAAGTTTATTTCATGCGGTTATTTTACGTAGGTACTACGCTGAATCTCACTAGGAGACTCAATATAGGGAATTTAGTAGTTGTTTTTTGTAGCGTACTTTTGATAAACAATTAGTCAATAGGATGCAATTACTCATATGTTTTTC
>WIPJ01012048.1:195089-207702 GCA_018155075.1 Cassiopea andromeda | reverse complement strand
TATTCCGCATTCATAATTATATATATCGGTAAATAGAGACTAGAGAGTAGTACGGAGTAGAAGGAGAGTAGTACGAAGTAGTACGAAGTAGTACGTCAGGTTTTAGTGGGAAGAAAATACTGAAAACGTACACTGGCGTTTCTCTGGAGTTATTCTATTCATTTATCCTCGAATTAGCGTTTGATTAGGAAATTGAGTTCCTACACGTATTTATGTCTAAAGTTTTTACTCATCTGATTTGCTGCATGTGACAGTGACTAATTTTGTTCTCATACTAGGTGATCATGACCCTTTGTTTCCCTACTACTTCATGCCGTTTTCACGTGGACATCGAATGTGTATTGGCTATCGTTTTGCTCAAATGCAGATGAAAGTGGTATTAGCTCAGTTACTGAACAACTTTGAATTCAAGCTGGCAAAGTCCCAATCCCCAGACATTGGTGGACGAAATGTTCTAAAGTACAGACCATTTCCAGCACCGTTGATTGAAATCATTCGAATATGATTGGAGATGGCTGAAATCTGCTTTCATAGTCAAGTGGAATTGGCAAATGTTTCCCTATTTTTTATCCTCCTACTTGATTCAACTTTGTGTTTTTGAATTATGTGAGTGTACAAAATATGTTTTTAAAAACTGCAACTGACTACATGTACTCTATAGAGCATATTTATCCATGAAGCAACTATTTTTTAATCGGCATAAGCAATTTGTATTCTCCCTATAAAGCCTCTATAAAAACAAAGCGTATATGTATCTTTATAATACTTATATGTATTATTATATAATTATTATAGTGCTTACTATATATTTTATTTCTATGGTAAAAAGAAAATGATGTTGAGCTACCTGCTCTTATCTGTGATGGACGAACCAAAGAAAATGATATCGTCAAGGCATGTAATTTCTTAAATACTCAAAGAGAATTGGTGCTATTTTGTGAAGTATGGGAATTATATGATTAAAATATATGATTTGTTGCTCATTTTTTGTCAGTGGTTTCCTTATATCTGCACTATATATCAACCTTTGAGTCCCACACAAGCGTCAACGCCCGCTTACAGAGCACCCTTTTCCAGACCCCCTCTTTATAAAAGTGAATACAAATTTGCGAGGACTTTTTAGAATTTGGAATCGATGCTCGAAAACTGTGCTGGAGACATTTACCCAACAGGCGTGCAAGAAAAGAGAAGAGCAGAAGAAGTGCGCCAATGCCTTTTCTTCGAACTTCGTTTACTTCCTATCCGGCAAATGAAACTGTTCCAAGCAGTTCTGTGGAAGCGCGAGGCCTATCCGCACCAGGAATGTCACGGCTCCATTAGGAATCGGTTCCGTGGAAACGCTGCCTTTAGGTAAGACCTATAACTATTCTATAGTTTAATAAATGTTTTAAAAGATTAAAAATTCAGAGCTTTTTTATTTGAGCAAACAAATCATAGACAAAGTGCTTAATACCACTTCTAGTCATTGGTAAATGAAGCTACCTAATAGTCGTCATCGTTTTGGTCATTAGTCATCTTCCTGCAAAAGCAGCTAGATGCATCCACTAAAAGAGCTATATCTGTCTAACGAGCCATAGTTTCCCGACCTTTGCCAGACCCTCTTGTCTCTCTTCTATACAAAACCTGCATT
The DNA here is from genome assembly GCA_018155075.1 of Cassiopea andromeda. Classification (NCBI taxonomy): domain Eukaryota; kingdom Metazoa; phylum Cnidaria; class Scyphozoa; order Rhizostomeae; family Cassiopeidae; genus Cassiopea; species Cassiopea andromeda. Next base: position 206,072 of record WIPJ01012048.1, on the reverse strand, counting down.
TCACTACACTAGGGGGTCACTACCCCCTGGCCTCTTCTATTACTCAATCCAGCCCCAGTGTTCGCGGAAAGAGTAATATGCTATTTTGAAAAGGTGCGGACGTTTGTTTTTCATCTTGCAGTTGCTTTAACTTAACAATTTCACTTTTCCCACTGCAGCCCTCAAATTGGACAGCACTGTAAAAAATTGGGCTCTTTGTTGCCAGCATCTGGCGTCAGCAAAGGTAGTGCATAGCAATTTTGACTCCGAAGTTCAAAAAGGTTGGTGACCCTTGCATTACGCTATCTTTCGTTCTCCTGGTTCCAGTTATCGTCCATTGCTACTCAGGGAGGGGGCTAAGGAGTGGACTAGGGGGCCGTAGTAAATGTGACTAACGTCCTTTTTAGCGCCACAATAGCATCAGAAAAGAGATGAAGAAGTGGTGATATCATCATCTTACTTCGAAACCGTAAAATGGAATAAGTTTGCCGACAAAAATTGACAATGACATTCTCCCACAGCCCCCTTCATTGCAAAAGATCATAATTTATGAAGCCCATCAGATCGATAGTTGGCATGCTTGAATTTTGGAACCCCCATGCTCTCTTCCATGAACACTGCTAGAAGTTTTTTAAATGTAAAAGTGTCTTACCTTGTACTGTGGTTGCAGATCCGGGAACAGAATGAACTCCTACATACGAGGCCATCGCCGCCCAAACTGCTGCAGTAGTTACACCGGAAAGAGGCTCAACGCACAGCACCCACCAAGGATTGTTGACTAGTGCATAAAATATCAATCGAATGGTGTAGCACAGTAGGCCAAGATATAAGACGCCGATATGGCCTAAAATGTTAATGACCCAAGCTGATAGGAAGTACATTGCAGCCTCTGCGGAGCAATTCACTGCAGAAATTATGCTAAACAAAAACTGTGTTCCACCGAGGTCTTTCAGATGCCAGAAGAGGAACGTCCTTATAACAGCCATTGCAACACCAACGTAAAACGCAGTAAATATGAAATAAATAAATTGCGGCTTTTTCAGTATGTTTAGGTCTTTATTTGAGCCTTGGTTTGCTGATTTCGTGTGGCTATCAACTTTTGTGCAGCTATCAAAATCAAGCCTTAAGCCGATGACCAATGCAATCAGCATCAATCCTGTAAAGATATAAAAGGCGGGATAATAATTCACTTCATCGTTTATTCCAGGGCAAAGAGGGAGCAAGCTCAGCACGGCACCAACACCAAATGCAGTTAAGCCCCAGCCAATTGTGCCCCAAAGCCGTTGCATTCCGTATTTGTTTGTTTCACCATTACTCTTGAGCATTTGTACAGTAATTGTATCAACAACTGTTAAAGCTGGACAGGAGAAGATTGTCTTGAATATACTGACAAGTAGCAAGTAAACAAATATTGCATGGATATCTACATGCACGTCATCCTTCTCTTGAAAATTCGACTCATTCAAAGGATCTCCTGTGGAGGTCGCCACGTCTATTATCCATGGCATGGTATTATAGTTGCGGCGTGATTTCTCATTGTGAATGATATCTGACTTGTTAGAGAGGATCCTGTGCCAACCAACTACGAGCATTGACCTCTTTCTGTGTATATGATGCATAGGCATTTCCATTTGGTGCTTTGTCGAGTTGCTCTTGGCCCTACACACGTGCTCAGCCGGTACAAGCGAGAACATGAAGTAACCGGCTGCGAATGTCAACATTGCTAGTGTGTAAATCCATTTGGCTTTCTTCGTCTTGTCAGCAATGAAGCCCCAAATGGGAATGAAAATAAAAGCAATATAGGGTTTCATTCCTGCAACAACCCCAACTTGTCCTGCACTCAGTTGTAGCTGCTTAAAGAATAACGTCAAATAGGGCATTAGAACTCCATTTGAAGCGTAGAAGAAAAAGAAGAATCCTTTAGGAACAAGGTATTGTCTGTTGATGTTTGGACAACATTTATCTCCCTCCAGATCTTCCTTCCTTTCACTTGAATGGTGGTCTATTAAGTACAGTTTCTCTCCCGGCTCTTCACTGTAAAAGCTTGTCTCAAGATTTTCTTGCTCTATGAGAATTTCTTCTTCTCTGTGGATATCATATTTATGTTTAGATCGTTCTTGTTCTGCTACATCGACATTTTCATATCCATCACTTTGTCTCATGACATCTTTCCCTCTTTCTTCATGTGCTTCTTTGCGTCCAACGTCGTTATTCATTCTTATTGCAAGCAAAGTCTTATAAGCTATGCAAATAGAAAGTAGGTTAGTTTATTATAAGTGAAACTTAGCAATGTTGTAGGTGTGTAGGTCGAATTTTCCTAGATCCCAAGTTTCAATGAATTTTCTCTTTAACAACTAGCTAAGGAATTCATACTTATTATGTGTAACACGTCTTCTACTGAATTTTAATGCTAGCAACAGTACGGTAAAATGCTTTATTACTATTGTGGCTTTGTAGCGTAAAGATCTACAATCACTGCTACATAGGAAAGTGTTTGTTTTGTCAATCAAGACGACTACATAACGTATTTCCAACTGGCTCCTTCACTTTTATCTCAACATATGATATTGTTTTCTTCAAAGTTGTTCTCGCTAAGAATAACTTGTTTTCACGATTGCTAATGCTTATGTTCACTTTTCAAGAAATTTTATCTGTTTCTCTGCCTTTTTTAGATTTTTACTGTTTCTAGGAATCAGAGCACACGACATAAAAGTTCAATGAGTACTCACAAATAATATCAAGCCGCTGCCACAGATATCAAGCTAGCGATTCTATGCCAAACATCATGGCTAAAATCTATATTCGACTGCTTTTTGTTCAAACTTCCTTTCTACTTTTTGTTGCTCAATCGTCTGAAATTTTCTTGTTGCCGTCGTTTCATAATCTCGTCTATATTTCGCTTTCTCTAACTCCACTGATCGAAGTCACCAATTACAGAACATGCAAGGAAAGCAAAACACTAACGATGTCAGCTCAAACTCTCTGCCTGAACCAATAATTGATTCCTCGAATGTAGAGTACCTTTGCAGCTGGTCTAAAATGAAAGAGCAATACTTTCTACTTCATTGAAGTATTTTCTTTGACTTAACCAGTACGAATCAACTGTACTTGATTGAATGCTACCTGCGCAGGTTAATAGATCGCTTGATCATTGGTGTGATACGTCACCACGTGACATGCAACATTATTTCAGCCTCTCTCTAGCCCGCCATGGCAACTTGTGTCACTGGCAGCAGACATGCAAATACGAGCTTGGACAAATTCACAACGTTTATTCTTAGCTCTTGCTAAATAGCAGATCAACGAAAGCTTGCTAATTGCTGTTTTAGTTGATTTCGTTGAGTATGAAAGAGATATAAGAATTTTTATGGCTACATACTGTTTATAAAACTTATTATGGACACAAACAGCAGAGTTGTTATCGCGTAAGAATGTTTTTCAGTGCAAGAACACATGTCAGTATATCTCTAGTATGATTCGTATGCTGAGATTGAACGTTTTGGAGCACAAACAAAACGCGTTTTTACACTGTTCACCTAAAATGAATTATACACAGGAAAGAAGTGGAAATTCAAGAAATTGCTAAGGCTGCCCTTCAATGGTGTACCTCCTCACTTTTCTAATGCAGTAATAGACAGAAATAGCGATGCAAATTCAGTGCGCAAACATTTACGCTAGTTACTTTTCATTGTGCCATCTAGCCCAAAGGATAAAACTATTTTTGTTCTTATCTCCTCACTTCTTCATGTGAATCCTAGTTTTCTTCTACTTTTCATTCCCACAAATAGCTAATGCAGTATCATGACCTGTGACCATGAATAATCTTGCATTAATTGCAAATGTCTCGCAGTGCAAAATGAAGTAAATTTTCATAAACATTCGTCAAAAAAGGTGCTAAGCAGATGACAAAACAAAGCAAAAGATAGCGAAGAAGCTGCTGTTGCACTGCAACTTTTGATTCAAGAATATGGCATGGTTTATAACTTCATACGTTTTCTTGGCTGATGAGATTCAGGCAAGCTTGAATCGCAACGTGGTTAGAGACTGATATTGGAGTACTAGCTGCGTGCTTGGTGGATAGGTAAGATTTCTGGGACACAACTTAGTAGTGACCTACAACGAAAGAATGTGTAGAAAGCTTTATTGACTTACGAATTTTTAGAGCTAGAGCTGAGAGAGGATTCAGAGAGCTTTAGAGAAGGTTGTGGAAGACATAAGTGTAATTGAGAGCTTTTTTGATGCTGTCATTGAAGGGCTTGAAGTGTATAGAAAGGACAAAATTCTTGTTTATTTATCCACTCTCTGTGTTTGACATCACAACGCCTTATGGATAGGTAGGATTTCTCAGTCACGTCTTCCAGTTAATTTTTGATGAAAGAAGTACCATTTTTAATAACTTCTCAGTGTTTTTAAGTAATTTGAATGATAAATGAGTTGAATGATAAATCGGTATAGATTTTTTTGTAGTCCAAAGGAATGGAACAAAAGGCATGCTTTCCAGGTCTTCTAGTATGTCCTTGCACTATTGTTTTGATGTTATGTTTTAATACAGCCTTGCAGACGATCATTGATCTGGTTGCAGCAAAATACAAGACTGCTAAAGCAAAGGAAACCATCTTATTAGATAAGGCAGCACACCTGCGATAATTAGTTTACTATGGCTACAGGTGGCCGAATTGCTTGATCGAATCAAGGGCTGAGATTTCTTAGCTTTACTGCGTCGATTTACAAGATAGGTGGCGAATGCTCAACGCCAAGCTTTTCTGTAACTATGCCAGAGTTTTCTAGATACCGCTGGGTAATGCTCAGGGAATTCTTTTGGAAGACAAAGGCCCACTCTTTGGGCAGTCAGTGCCGGAAATATGGTCAATGAGGCTCTCCGTGAATATGGAGCAATGGAACAGAAGGAACTAGATGCTCCAAAGATCAGTTTGAATAGGGATCAACCGACTTTATCAGAATGTTCATTTGTAAATAGGACACTAAGTGAAGAGGAGGAGAATAAATCAGAACACGAGTCAGATAATGAGAATAGGGAAGGGGATTGCAAGACAAAAACAAAGGAAGAAAGCAATTGTTTTTCCAGTCTTAACAAATCTCTGCTGCATTGCAAGCTATTATATTTTTGCTATCAAGCAGCTTTGGGTGCACTTTGGCCATATCTACCGTTATATTTCAAGCAGTTGTTTCTGACGCCAAGACAGGTAGGCTCAATTGTGGCATCGAGAACACTCGTTCAGTTTATTTGCGTGCCATTTTGGACAGGAATTGCTGGTAAGTACAAAAGACACAAGTTAGTGCTTCTTATTGCAATATTCTCATGGCTTGTCTCTACGATGGGATTGCTTATCGTCCCTGCGGAGCAACCAAAGGCTTGCTTCAAGATGGGGATCAAACGGACGGCGGAGAAGGATGATTTTGAGGAAAATTGGTTCGATTTTAGTGTACTTGATAAGCTCTCCAAAGAAACTGGGGATGTTAAAGCGAAGCGGAGCAGAAAAGACATTAGCTATGGAGTTTTAATTTACAAGACAAATTCAACGAACTTCACTGCAAAATACTCCGCTTACGATCCCGATCAACACGTGCTCGATTCCTCCAAATTGTATATTCTCATTCTGCTGATTACTATAGTGGGAATGACCATATCAGCACCTAGCCTCGTATTGGTAGATATCTATACGCTACAGAGGTTGAAAGAGAAATCATTCCACTTTGGGCATCAAGCGTTGTGGGGTTCTGTTGGCTACGGAGTATTAGCTTTCGTGATTGGAGTAACTGTGAATTTCCTGCACATCATGAACCATTGCACTCGAAAAGCGGATATAAATTATATACCATGTTTCTTTATTTTCGCTTTTTTTATGACAGTCATGCTAATAATTGGTTCCCAGATTGAGTTTGACTATGACAGTGACGCGAATCGGCCTAGTTTCGTAACAGGCTTGAAATCAATTCACGGCGTCCACCTTTTTTCACTCCTCATCGTTACGTTGTACTGCGGAATGGGCAGCGGTTTCATATCGACTTTCCTATTTTGGCACTTACGTGAAATGGGTGGCGTCCAAGTTTTAATGGCGACCGTCACACTAACAAACAGCACTGCCGAGGTCGTGGTCTGTTTTCTTGCCAACAGAGTCATCAGTCGTATTGGTCACTTCAGAGTCATATACCTCGGCCTAGTTTGTTTTGCATTAAGATTCTTTTACTATTCCTTTCTTCGAGCACCGTGGATGGTCTTGCCCGTTGAAGTAACTCACGGTATGACATCAGCAGCTATTCGTCTGGCCCTCGTTTCGTACCTCGGAACAGAGACTGGGTCGGGAGCCTTGTTACAGGGAGTTTTCTCTGGAGTTCATACTGGATTAGGATTTTCAATTGGTGGTCTAACCGGGGGTATCATGGTGCATGAATTTGGTCATTCTATAACATTTCTGATCTTCGGAGAAGTCAGTCTAGTTGTTTTATTTGCATTTATTCTTGTGAACAACATTTGGCCTAAAGAAACGTCAAAGCAAATAGATGAAATTGAGGCTAATGCTAAAGACACACTAAAGCAACTAGATAGAATCGAGGCTGATGCTTGTGTAGATGCTACAAGAAAAAATTCATCTCAAAAGGAGACAGTTAAAGATTTTAAGATAGATCCAACTTCACTTGAAATACTCGAGAACTTAAAAGGTATTTAACAGATCGTCCTTCAACAGCCATAGAAGACTGAGAATAGGTCTTTTACGAAAAGAGCTGCCAAATTAGATTTATTTCAATTTAGCATAATTTATTATAATTTATTACAACTTTCCAGCTTTGCACTACAAGGTATGCAATTTTTTAAAATCACCCTACTTTTCTGTAGTTTTAACTTTTAACACTCGTGGCGCGATGTAATCATATTCAATACACTAATGAAGTTTAACGCTTTCAATGTTGCTCAAGTTTTTATAATACGTTTATAGTGCATTTTGATTAATATTATTACTTTTGGATTTTCCAGGATTTAATGTTTGCATAACTCTTAAAAAACTATTTCTTATTGTTACAAATAACCTTGTATTTGACTAGAAATATAGCACATTTTGTACCCATTAAGTAAAAAGGGTAGTCTCGTAAACTTTGAACGATATGATAATGATAATGATATCTGACTGTAGAGAAATGAGAGTTTCTAATCAATACTAGAAAATATGCTTGCATTATACAATATGATAATTTAAGCAGAAGCAAGGGGCATTTCAATCTACTTTAATGAGCAGAAGGTTCTCAAGGATAGGCTTCATGACAAGCAACACATTTTAACAACTAAGTAGCAAAATTTCCAGAAAATTTTACTGATAAGGAAATGAAATTAGAAACAGATACATAATTCTGGTGTGCCTAGGTGCTTGGCATGGGATGGGTATGACCCAAAGCATACAAGCAGCAGATGCTTCTAAGAGGATAAAAAAAGTAAAGGTAGTCCTGTATACTTCTGTACGTAGGGGAGTGCCTGTTAGAGAGGACACATATGCTGAGCCATCGGCATATGAGGTAGGGTGGCCAGTTCCTTTCCTCGCCGCCTTTATTTCCTCAACGTTACCACCAGGTACCCATTCGCTGCTGGGTGAACAGTGAGCGAGTATTCAGTCAGGGCATAGAGTCAGACTCGAGCCGTAGACCTTCCGCCCGGGAGACATGTGCTCTAACCACCAGGGCCGTAGCCACGATTTTCATTTTTGGGGGGGCAGGGCCGTAACCACGATTTTCATTTTGGGGGAGGGGGCTTAGAAGTCACTATCGGAGGAGGCCTCACCATGGCTGAGGCGGAGGAGCTGAGAAAATTTTACGATTTTCAAACGTCTAAACACGCTATAACGGGTCACACTTTAGGATAGTATTATAATTGAAAAAAAAATTATTTTAACAAGAAATTATTGAGGGGCTGCAGCCCCCCTTGCCCCCCGATGGTTACGGCAGTGACCACTATGCCTCCTCGCCCATCAACTAAGTAAAGAGAGAATTAATGCGGTAGAGAGTACATCAAACTTTTTCAGCAGTGACTTTCGTTGTCTGAAATGACATCATTGAGCAACGATTTATATAATGCAACTCAGTGCATCATCTTTACATTTGCACGCACGCTTCTTCTCAACAGCGAGATTTTCTTGGCTATAAATAACCTTATTTCACTATATGAATTCTAGATTAAACTAGAAACGCTACATCTTTCATTCAGGGATGGCGCTAAACATTTTGCATGGTTTTGCCCTCCAAAAGTGTTAGGTGGGGAAAATCGTGCAAACTCTTTCATAGAGGGCATTGCCCCTCAGCGCCCCAAGAAGTCACATGCCTGGTTTTAGGGGTTTGATCTTAGGGACTATAAACATGATTTGCAAGCTCATATTTACAAACTCTGAATGGACCTGCAAAAATGGAGGATTTTTTAACTAGGATAATTGAAGGAATAATGCTTCGATATTCACTTTATCAGCATTTTGGATGCGGATTGATTGTAAATGATATTTATGTAAGGTTTGAATTTTTCATCAGCGTGGTTTTGAGCTTTAATATTTGGTGGGTACACGTGTAGGAAGAAAATTATAATAGCAAATTTTGATATACGAAGCAATTCCTGCCTTAAACATAAGCTATTACTGAGATGATTTACATCAAAGTCCATACGCTTGGAGACCACGAAGACCTTTGCTACCAGTTTAAGACTTTATCATTTTGGACATTAAGGCTATACACGTTTTTTAATAAGAAATCCACCATTTTGCCTGAGCTTCAATTTTCTTTGCTTTTCTCGAAATTGAGCTTGAGATTTCCTTAAAATTTTCTTTAGTTTTACTGAAATAAACTGGCTAAAACGGGTTACCCTTTCTTTGTTAATCTTGTATACTCGAATTTGAATTCCATCTATAAAATTTTGAATGCGATAATGACGTGATATCGATTTTTGGCCAACAAAAACACTTGATTTTGGAAGCTGAGCCTTGTGATTTTCTTAAGATTTTCTTAAGATTTTGGCAATTTGAGCCTCATTTCTTATAAATGTTTTCTTATGAAAAAAAATCGTGTAGTGTGTGAATTACTGCATAACAGGATTTGGCTGATTTGCAGCCTTTAGCTTCCTAATTTGTGGCACCTAATAGCGTTGCCAATTTACAAAACTTTCATCATACATTTCAATTTCGTAGCACCCCCTAAATAAATTCTTGTGTCAAAATGAATATCCCTTCCTTATCATTCCCTCCTAAAATTGGGTTATTAAAACCATAGAGCAGTGCTTCTCAACCGGGGTGCACATGCACCCCTTGGGGTGAATTCGAGATACTAAGGGGTGAACTTTTGGAAAAGGGGGAATTGGGGGTGAATTATATACAAAGGGGTGAAGTTATAATTGGGCAGATAGTTTGGTGTCAGTTGTATAATACGGGTTTCCTGTCATTTCAGATCGTTATAAATCTCTCAATTGAGAACTGCATGTAAATCGGCAAGCTACAAATAAAACCCTTCTGGATTCAAAAACTAAAATATTCGGTTTTGTTACTAGAGTTCATCAATACAAAATTGAGCAAACGTGCAAAGAACTTGCTATTACCATTCCCCACTTCATATCTTGTAGAATGCGCATTTAGTGCAGAAGCAGATATTTTGACAGAAAAATGTGGCTCTCTCAATGTTATTGATTGCTGCGACCTACGGCTAAAATTAACAAAGCTGGTAACAAGTACAAAAACTCTTGTTGATCGACATCAAGCCCAAGGCTCGCATTGATAATTATGTTATTTGCTTTTAGTAATAACTTATTACAGACAAAAAAAAACACCCATTTATGCTGTGACAAAAAAGAACTTTTGTTGTTAAAATACAGTATTTGTGCTTTGTTATAGTATACACCCTATGTCATTATCTCCTAGATTTAATTTTCTATAATATGAAGACTTGTCGTGGTGGGGGTGAATAGCTAAGAATTGTTTCTTAACGGGGTGAAGTGGATCAAAAAGGTTGAGAAACACTGCCATAGAGTTTAATGCACACTCAATAATTGCCCCAGTGAAGGAGCCTGGAGCGGAAAATAACAAATAAAATATGCAGACGTGTCAACATCATGGCGGAATGACTTGCTCTGACAGTTGGCTTCTAGTCGTAAGACTAAGTTGAAATTAACGGCTTTCTATATCTTTTTGAGACCAAAATGTTTAAGAGTCTTAAACAGAAGATTGCAACAGGCCAAGAAGGTGTCAGCCCTGGAAGGCAAACACCTTTACGCGGAAGCACCGTAGAGGTAAGTTTGAATATGAAACTACTTCTTTTAGGCCCTAGTAACTCAAGTCACCTAGCTGCATTCTGTTTTCATCGTCAGTCTCGTAAGATCTTGACGGTATAGTGTGCTAGGATGTTAAAAACCATTTTATATATACTCACTGGTTTGGCTATTTAGGTGCAAGGAACTGTTTTATTGTTTGAAAAACAAAAGGAAACCAAATCTTACAGAGCAAGAACAGGTTGTTGTAAAGTAGGCGTTTCATCAAAGCAGTTTGTTATATATGTTATCGAGCCTATCTGTATTTGCTATAAGACCAGCAACTATTGGCTTCAAACAATTTGTCCATATCTGTTTATTTTCGTCGTAGCATGTGTTCCTTCATTTGTAGTTTGGTACGTATCAAAGTACAACGTGTTCCACATATTTGATCAAACCATCGGGTAAATAGATTAGCCTTTGGGAAATCAGTAACACGAATAGTTCTGAACACCAGAGAGCAATTCAACAATTTTTTAACAATGGTTCTCTGCTTTGTATATAGATTTAATAAAGTAGCTGGTAAGGTAATAAGCTGGTAAGTTTGTTTGTGTGGTCGAGTGACTGAAACTTGCCAGTAACTACTCATGACAATAGTATTTTGGTATTCAGTTGGAGAAAAGGAGCCAAAGATAATGAAGTACACATTATTCAAGACAGATTGTGCATTAGCTTTGATTATCACAACCTATATATATATATATATATATATATATATA
>WIPJ01012048.1:183749-194940 GCA_018155075.1 Cassiopea andromeda | reverse complement strand
AATTTATAAATAAATGCATAGACAAATAATAATTATATTGTATTTATATTGGCTATTTCTTTATCATAAACATCTTCCTTTTTCTATTTGTGATGCACTATATCATTTTGAATAATGATAATGGATAATAATTATTTCAGCAATCATCAAAATCTGCTCCTCCCCAGTCAAGAAATGCAGAGAGGAAATCTGCTCAGAGTTCTAAAAGTGACAGTCAATCAGGTACACCAGTAGCAACAGAGAAGAAAGGAGCACGTAGAAATTCACCTCATGATGTTTTAGCAAGGGTCCAGCAGCTCCTTGAGGTGATAATAGTCAATTTATTTGGATGTTGTTTAATAGACAGTGAATGTTTGGGGTACTCAATAGTAAACATATTTTGATTGCTGATTGTGACTCTAGCCAGAAGTGAAATGCTTACTTTAAGGGACCATTCAATACACTTTTTTTTATAAGAAAAAAGTTTATAAGAAAATGAGGCTCAAATCGTTAAAATCTTAAGAAAATCGTAAGAAAATCACGAGGCTCAAGTTCCAAACTTAAGTGTTTTTATAGGCCAAAAATAACTAATTTCGTTGTTATTGTATTCAAAATGTTAAAGATGGAATTCAAATTCAAGTATACAACATTATTAACGAAAGTGTACACCATTCTAGCCAGTTTATTTCAGCAAAAGTTAAGAAACATTTAAGAAAATCTGAGGCTCAATTTCGGAAACAGTTAAGAAAATTGAGGCTCAGGCAAAATAATGATTTTCTTATAAAAAAAAACGTGTAATTATCTAGCACCCCAATTCACCAATTTTGACCTCCCACTCACCCCTTGTAACACATCACAGCAAGTCTGTTACCCTCCACCCTCATTGTTATATAAAATTTTAAGTCTTAAGACCCCCCTATCAATGTTTTTATTATCTGCTCATGTTTCAAAGTACCATTTACCTTCATGTAACATATAGTCACTGAATCTAGTGTTCTAATTTGAGAGAATGATATGACAAGGCCATTGATTTGGCACACAATATGACCTTTTTGGCGCTTTTGTTTAAGTCCAGAGACAAAAAACCAATGCCACAACAATGTTTTTGTAAGTCCCTATCAATGATGTTGTCTGCTCCTGTTTCATAGTACGCATTGCTTAAATGAAAAATATTTACTTAATTTAGTGTTCTAATATGAGAGAATGGACACAGTTAACTTTTTAAAAATGTCTGCAAAGGTCATAACAATGTTTCAAAAAAGTGGAGGATTTATACATACACAAATAGCATTAGACTTTAATCTCAACCTTGATGTAATTGCAAGTAAAGATGCATTTCAAACAAAAACCTCAGTTAGATATCAAAAGAGCAATGACCCCAGACCCCCTGAATTTTGGTAACAGCTCATAACAAAGCTGACCATACCCCTCCACCCCTCAGGTGTTATGCAATATTTGAATGCCTGCTAAGTTAACATTTATGCTTCCGTAATTCCTGTTTAAGTTGCATGGTTAAGTCAGATTGGTATTGTCAAGATTTATGCTGAATTTGAATAGTGGAAATGTAAAAAAGTCTCTAATCCTTGTCGTTTTCATCAGTCAATTGAACTTTGTAGTAAATGTGAAAGCCAGATATTTGATGCCATTCAATACATTGGACCATCCTATTTGTTACTGGCCCCATATTCATGTCACACTTAATGAAACTAACAATTGAAAATCAAAGTAGTTAGATTCTCAAATTTATATTGTTTTAAGTAGTTTACATTTCTTAGACAAGAAGCCTGGTGTTATTGATTTGTTTTTTTCATATAGTAGAGGGGTTGTATAAGCACCAATAATGAATAGAAGGGTTCTGAAGTTGGCTAGTAGTTAGCAAGAATTTATTAATAATGGACATGGTGATAGAATATTTTCATACTTGCTTCTCAATGTTGTATTTGCATGCAAATTTTTCATAGGTTGGAAAGGCTCAAGCAGAGAATAATGGTTTATTGGATCAACAAGGAAACACCAGTAGTGACTTAGTGGACCCACTTGGTGCCAACACTTCTAGTCATTCCTCTAGCATGCCAGGGGGGAAGACTGAAACAGGGGAGTCTCGGGACACAAAAGTAGATGCGCTTGATTCTGTGCCAACTACCCCAAAAAGTCAAACATCCTTAGACCTTACGATATCATCAGCACACTCAACTCCTAGTCATGATAGGCCAGACATAGAATTTGATGCAGAGATGAGTGGGAAGATAAGTAATTTATCACACGAGGAGCTTCTACATTTGTTCAAGAGACAAGCCAAGACACTAAACCGTTACAAGACAAGATTCTCTGAGGTTTGTTTTTGTATTGTAATGATTGCCTTTAGTAGACCACTTGTAAACTTTTGTAATCACCATTTTTCTATAATTTGGCCTTATCTGTCTTTACATATCAGTAATTGATAAAGGTATGTCCTGATTTGTGTTGAAAGTTTTATAATAATCGCTAGTATGCCATAGAAATTTGTTATATTGCAATATTAAATCTGATATTATTCTATATATATACCATTATATAAATTGTTGTCTTATCTATATCTATATTTGTTTGATTTGTAGGTTGTTGATGCATACAAGTCAACACAGAATGAAAAGGAAAAACTTGAGGTATATTCTTAAGAATATTTTGAACTGAAATTGCCATCAGTATCTAAAAATTATATATGTTTTCCTATATCTAGCTTACTGAAGAAAACAAACTTTTGTACATGATAACTGAATGTGTGTGTTCTTCCCTACATAATAAGGTTCAGGTGTTGGTTGAAAAGACCTGGTATTGATTCTCTATACTTGATTTATGGATGTTCTTCCTTGTAGCTTTTATAAACAGGACCACCAAGAGGGGAGCAGGGGGCAAGTTGCCCAGGGCCTCAAGGTCCAAGGGGCCTCAATGCACCCAATGCTTGAAGGTCTTGAGGGGACCTCATAAAGTAAACCAGCAGTTATCTTCCAAAAGTAATTTCTAGATCTTAAAAATTCTCTGCTCGCTTTGCTCACAGGGGGCCTCATCTTTCTCTTTTGTGCTGGGGCTTCTGAATTCTCTCTATAGCCCTACTTATAAATAAGAATGCAGCACCACCTAAAGTTGTGAAATATTTAAACTTGGTAGTAAGTGAATAGTCTAGTGGTTAGAGGCCTTCTCTATCATGCAGAATGTCATTGGTTTGGGGCATTTGTAGACCTTGGATTCATGCTCACTCACTGACTGCCCAGCAGCAACTGGGGGCCCAGTGAAAAAACCAGGGGATTAAATGTAGCAGGAAAATAAATTGTTACAAGCTGACTACTCTAAACAGGCATTTCTCCTTTGTGTGAATGTATCTAGGACCCTACCTTAACATTTCATGGCCTAGCTTTATAGTATTTCCACTGAAATGGTGTCTGCTGAAAGTACCATCAAATTTGGAGAGTTCACTCATATGATTATTTTTGAAGATATGTGTGAACTTGTATTCCTGTAGCAATCAACTATGTTTATGTTTGGAATATTGTAATTATCATTGGCTAGAATTTTTAGTTGAGTTACAAATTTGCAAATGTTGCTTTTCCAATGCTATTTGACATTCATACATAGATCATATAGAGTTTTTTATTTTAGCTAGAATTGTTATGCATTCATTTGATTTGATTGTCATTTTGGAGATTTTTGCTAGGGAAATGCTTGCTCAATTGTACAATTCATCCTGTATCACAGCTGATGAGCATTTGGTTAATGATAATAATGAAGTTGGGTGTGGTTAGGATTGTTTTAGTGTTCTTATTGTTTCCATTTAGAATGCACTAACAACCAATCAAGACAAGCAATTCAGAAGAGTTAGAGAATTAAAAGAGGTATGTGAAAATTAGTTGTAATACACCATAGTATACTGGAGTGATGACCCAGTGGTTAGAGTATCTGCCTCACAACCAGAAGGTCGTGGGTATGAGCCATGGCTGAGTCATACCAAAGGCATTAAAAGTGGTACTCACTGCCTTCTCCTGTGGTGTTTGATGTATGAGAATGGAGTGGGGCAGTTGCACATGCAGAGCTACCAGTGGACCAGCCCCCCTGCTGTAGCTTTTACAGCATTTGCAGATGTGTGGCCTAGGGCTACTGGAAATGGGATAGGTGCCACCATATGTGCCATTGGTGTGGGAGGAATGTTGGCTTTTTTTGATACCATAGTAAAGAATTTCAGAGGATCTTTTCCATACAGTGTGTATATAAGGGCTATCATGTTAACTGGAATATGAAAAGAGACAGAGAGATGCTCAGTTGACCTGTACCTAACAATTAGTATGTAAACACAGTCACGTAGGAATAGATAGTGCCTGAGAACCCACTCAATGAAAATTGGGTACTGTTCTTCCATATGCTGAATAGTGTGAACTGGTATGTTACCAACTTCCATAGCCCATACTTGCAAGTCTCTAGCTTACAAAATTTCTCAGTGTAGTCACTTTTCATCTATTTAATAGACAATAGAGTTGGAGCAACAAGCAAAACGACACATGGAAGAAGCTATGCGTTTGTCATTGGAAGAGAAAGATGAGATGATAAAAGTGCTTGAAGAGAAGGTAGGCATTTAAGTAGCTTTCCAAAATGTTTTTTTCAGGTGTATGTAGTGTATTGAACTCATCAGTACTCTTATGGTATCATCAGCTTTCCAAAGTATCATCAAAGCAAGTTCTTATTTGTAATGATTTTAATCAAGGCCGGAATGCAGGTCTACTGCCTTGAGTGCAAATTCTTTCTGAATTTCCTAACTTCTGCTACCTTTGTTAACTTTCTGATTGATCCAAGGAGATTGGAGTTAGCAAATTACAAATTATATTGTGTGTTTTGAGTACTGGCTTCATGGCTTCATTCTGTGAAATTGCTCCCTGACTCTGGACACCCAGTATAGAGAATTATTCTTGATGGGAAGAGCTTGTTGTTCCTAGTAGGCAGGATGTAATGCACCCTTCTTCCTACACCCAGTACTTCTGAAATATAGTATTGAATGTACCAGTTATAAAGTTTCTCCTATTCACATAAATCTCTACAGACAATGAAATACAATATGATGCCACAGAAAGCATGGAATTATTTAGCAACCATTGGGCCATTATTGTAGCTTAGGTAAAGGGATTATTCACCCTAAATGCTACACCTCTTTCAAGGAGGGAGCACACCTTCGATTTGTATACGAAATTTCTAGTCGTATTCGCATATGCCATTTCTAATTGTAAGGTTCGTTGATTTGTAGTAACAGAGCATTATTAGCATGAACCAAATTGAGTGCTAATGTACCATTGTGTTATTCAGGTTGGTATTCTCAAGTTAGGCAGCAGCGGTGCAATCGTAAACGAGGTGAATTTCATTCTGCAGTTACTGTATAATTCTATATACTATGTACTAGCCTAGTCCAAGTTCATTGTCTACTGTCGAATGGATAAACAAAACAGTCCTTGGATTAAAGAAAGAACGATATATTCTATCTTTCTATAAACAGATATATTTTATATTTTAAAGAGTTGATGTTTTCTCAAGGAGAGAAGGAAAATAGTTATGAAACCATGTATGTTTATGTGTTTTATTCTTGGTGTGTTTGAAGCACCAAGATTGAAATAGTTGATTCATCCACCCATTAGCACTTATCATAGACAGACGTAGATCACAGACGTAGATCGTAGATAATAACGTAGATCATAGACAGAAGAAGACGTTTTAGCTCAGTTTTTATGATGTTACTATGCCTACCAAGGATAGAGTAGCCGTGGCCTAGCGGTAATACACTCGACTCAGACCAACATGGTCCTGGGTTCGAGTCCCAACGTAGGCCATCGGTGACGTCCGGTCCTAAATACTCGTGCATGAACTAAAGTCCTCTCAGAGGCACCTTCCAAGCCCCAAGGAATTGGGGGAAACGGAGGTAAAATCGAGTATGCTTACCAAGGATACAGTGCAACTGAGCCCACTTTCATGTATTCTTTTATAGCTGTAGATTAACTGCACTATGGCCTGAATGACAAAGGCAACTTAGAGCAATGCTGTTCGTATTTCCAGGAGTAGTCAAATTCGTTTAAGAGATATCACACAAGGATGCTCAGTTATTTTAATAGAGCTTTACTTTCTCAATTAATTTCCTACTCTTTTAAGTTCAACCTTTCTTCACTTACAAGACTTCCACAATAACACCACTAAACCGCTTTTAGTAGGGACTCCGTACAAAAATGCCTTTATGAATTCAATTCTTACGCGTATGATATTTAGGCACTTATATTTGTCGTTTTTTCATTTTCTTATTGGCTAATATTAACTTTGATTTCCTTCTTTAGAGTCATGAAAAAGGTAAAGGTAAGTTGTCGAAACTTCCTTTATAGTTTCACTCATATATTGTGAATACAAGCTTAGTTCTAGCTGTTACTGTACATATCTTCTAAACTAGTAATATGAATGTGCCTACGCCGAATAATATAGCTAAAATAAAAATTGTTATCCTTATAGCAGTTCTAAGCAAACGCATAGTTAGACCACAATTCGATTACTTTGAAGTTTATCATTCAAGATAGTAGCACTGAACTTTAGTCGTACACCTGAGTTGTAGGCCAAATTCTAGTTGTGTTGTTTGTTGCCATATTTGTGGTCCAATGAACTCAAACCATTATCCTTTATATCCAAATTTATGACCCTAGATCGGTGTGCTGTTCTTAAACAACAGCACATTATCTTGTTGATATCGCTTTCATTTTGTTTACTAGCATGCAATTCTTGTTCTTCATATTTCTTTCTACTTGCAGGCTCTTCAAGCCTTTCAAATGAGGAGGTTTGTGGTCTCTTTATCTTATTTTTATATACAGAATGTAGAAGATTTTCATACGGAATATTCCCCTAGCTAATTAACCAATCTATGTTGGTCTTGGACTTGATTCCCATATAAGAATGTTAGTTTTTTCAGTGGAATATCAGACATTCTAATAAGTATGAAAATATTGTGTAGACTGATAGTTGCGAATCCTATGCCATGGCTTTTTGGCAATTAGATGAGTTCACTTTCAAGTTGCCTATGTAGCAAACTCTTGTGATTACTCAAGTTTTTGAGTTGAAGATTTAGAAACATAAGCTATTTTTCCCTATGGATAAATCCTCGAAGCTCAAACTCTGTTATCCTTTAGTTAACGAACTTAAAATATAATTTTGTGTTTATTTGTAATCTATAGGTAGGAAGCCTTTCTGATATTCTTTGCAAAATTCATGATGAAACATTTGTTCATTTTCTCTTTACTTCTCAATTGCATTAATTTTGCTGACCTTCTGATGTTGGTTTATTCTCAATATTTGTTCAGGTTCACGAATTAGAACAGAATGTTGAAAAGCAAGGCAAAGAAATTGAGAAATACAAGGTGACTAAAAAGCTATTCGACTTTTGGCTTGCAAGCAAAGAATGTTTGGACTTTTTTAATAAATCCTGTTATTTCCTTTAGTGTAATTATAGTGTAATTCTTAGTTCCAGCCATCCGTCCATGCGTCCATCCATCCGCCCATCCATTCATCCATTCGTGTATGCATGCATTCATCCATTCATGCATGCATGCATTCATTCATTCATTCATTTATTCATTCATTCATTTTTCTTGCTTTTCTAAGTTTTGTGTATGTGACATTTTCTTCTACCTTTTGTCTTTGATTTATATATTTATGTATACCATCACAGTTTCTCATTCATTCCCATTTGCATTGACTCTGTTCAATTTTAAACTGCTGCAACACCATGACAAGCTATTTCTTCACCTACTTTCCTCCATTCCTGTAAACATAGTCTATTCTCTTCGACCGTGTGCGGCTATTTTCATTTGTTAACTTATTCAGAATCAGCTACGAAATGCCCAGGACGTGATTGTTCGTTTGGAACAAGAGAAGAAAACGGCCATGCAAGAGATCATGGAAAATATGCAAAAACTCGTAGCAGACAAAAATGATCTGAAAGCTGAGCTCATACTGCGAAAAGATGAAAATAAAGAGAAGGCTGAAACTATTGAAAATCTTAAGAAAAAGCAAGAGAATATGAGGAAAGAAATAGAGAAGGAGCTGAGAGAGGAAGTCTTGGAGCAAGCAATTTTGAGTCAAGAAAAAGAAATGCAATCAATTTATCAGAAGAAAGAAGATGAGCTGAAGATGACGTTTGCTGACAAGGTGAGCACTGTTCAACCTGTTCCTTTGCAGTGACATGTGACATCACCTTTCCATGACACTTGGAACATGAGCAGTTGTATTTTTTCAATTCTGTTTTGAAAAAAGAGAGGGATTAATAATAATGTTCTTTTACAGCAATATTCTTTTAGCGATTCGTTCTTTTGAGGGGGCATAGATTAATGCTCCTTGCTCATCAAATGCCTTTTTAGATGGTTTTTAGACAGACTTAGCGATGACAGTTCTCTTATGGTAGCTGTTATATCACTCCAGACATTAATGCCAGCATATTTATATCTTTTCCTGGAAAATTCAAGTTCTATCTCTGGAATATGCAGATCTTTATCATTTCTAGTATTATGGTTAAGTAGAGATGATCCAAGTTAGAACATATTCCATACGTTTTCATGGCATAGCTTCTTGAGAATCTTATAAGCCAAACAGATCGATCAAAAGGAAAAAGGTTCTCAAGGAAGTCCTCGTTCACCGAGCTGGGTGCAGACTGATTTTATTCTTTAGTAAAGGAATGTCTTTCGCTTGTGATCATAAGTCAAATTCATCGTTGCAGATAAAGGAGTTCCAACGGCTGATGGAACAGAAGCAAGATTCATTGCAGAGTAAGGATGGAGAGATAGAAAAGCTGAACTTAAAGATCGGAAACCTGGAAAAGGAGGTAAAAGAATTTGCGGACAAGGAAAGCAATGCAAAGGCAAAAATACAATCTCTAATAAAGGAAAGAGGAGGTTTGTGCCTGTTGGAAAGATTGAATTAATTAGTGAAATAATGAATAAGTGAATGCTAAAATTTTTAATTTTTTATCTCCTCGTAGTGACTTAATATTTTTCTTTGTTATGGACTTTGATGTTATAAAGCGTGCCTTATGAATCAAATGACTATGTGCTTAGGTCTGCATCTACCGATATCTGTCTAATGAGCAGAATCAAGACATAGCATTATTCATTTTAGATTGGGAAAAGAAGTATTATGATGCAAATACGAAAATAGGAGAGGAAGAGGTAAAGAATGATGCTGTGATGTTGTCTTGATCATACCTCGTAATTTCCAGCAGTAAATTTGCCATTAGCACTTAAGCATTTGGCTATTCAATTTTATTGGCGCTTAGTAACAATACTGTTTTTGTAAACTAAGGAAGTGAATTTGTAAAATTTATTTAGTATGATACTGGAGCTTCCTCTTGCTTACTTACCATGATTTCAAGTAAGTGTAAGGGACTAGTGTGTTGGCATTCGATGATTTCATTTCGGCTCGTTCTGTACTTGAGCGCTTTTTATAGCGCAATTTTTCCTTTGGATATGGCCTGTCTCGACCCCAACGACTTTAATCTGACCAACAACACATCAAATGCTATCTGCCCCTTTCTTATTGGTTCATTTCAAATTTTCAATCTGTTTATTTGATGAATTGGCCTATTTGATGAGCCTTTCATTGCAAGTTTTTTCCGTTTCTGTTTTGTAGGCAAAAATGAGTGAACTCATTCAGCAACACAATCGTCAGCTGAAAGTTAAGCAAGATGAGCAACAACAGCAACTCCAGAAAGTGAAAAGAGCCAGCGCAGGCAAAGTGAATGAGTTGCAGGAAACGATCAAACAAAATGAGGCAAAGATAGCTGATATGGAGGCTAGTTTTAGTAGGGATATGGAGAGTAAACAGAAGGAGCAAGAGTCACAGAAGCACGTGGAAATCAGCAAAGCAACTCGAAAATATGAAAGCAAGATTAATGACATGAAAAAGATGATAAAGGAATTACGAAGCACAATATCAGAGAAAGAAGAAATTATGCAGGGCTATGAAGTAAAGATTGCAGAATTGGATTCGAAGGAGAAGGAAACTGAGGGAATTATCGCCGGCTTCCAACAGCGTATAGATGAATTAACAAACGGCCTAACAGAGAAGACCTTTGAAGTGGAGGCTAAAGAGCGAAAACTGCAGGAGGTGATTCAGGAATCTGAGGTACAGATCATAAATACAAGGAAGGAGTTTGAAGTGAGCTCTGCAAAGCAAAGTGAAGAAGTTTCTGAGCTGAGAAAGGGGCTTGCTACTTGGGAACATGAATTGAAGGAAATAGAAGCAAAATATAAAGCTTCAGAAGAAGAGCTAGCGGAATTGAAGAACTTGAATTCTAGTTATAAGGGACATAATGAGAAGTTAGAGAATAACCTGAAAGACTCAGAAAAGAGAATTGAAGAATTTGATTCAGAGTGCAATTTGTTAAAGACACAGCTAGAGGAGTTGAAGAACTTGAATTCTAATTATAAGGGGCATAATGAGAATTTAGAGAAGAACCTGAAAGACTCAGAGAAGAGAATTGAAGAATTTAATCTGGAGTGCAATGTGTTAAAGACACAGCTAGAAGAATTAAAGCAAGGGAAGAAAGTAGAGGGTGAGAGTTTGCTTCTGAAGTTTGAAGAAGATGCAAAGAAGATGAAGGAAGAATTTGAAAGCAGCAGGAGGGAGCTCGATGAGAGTTTTGAAATCGAGCGTAAAACAATTGAAGATAGTTATCTCTTGAAATTAGGTGCGTCAGAGAATTCTATTAATGAAGCAAACAAGAGAATTGAGGATCTTCTTGGTGATAAAAAGAAGATAGATGAAGAACTTGCAATATTGCAAGAGAAATTTGAGAAAGAGCGAGCGTTCTCTGACGAGGTAAAGGAAAGTCTAGAAGCTGAATTGAGCAAAGCAAAAAGCGATGTGGAAGATATGAGAACATCTACGAAGGAGTATGAGCAGAATATGACGAGTCGAATGTCAGACTTGGAGAATGAATTAGGTGAAGCAGAAGCTAGGTTTAATGATATATCAAGGCAGCTAGATGGTAAGAGACAGGAAGTTGAGAGCTTAGAAGATCGACTTCGTAGTGCACAAGATGGAGTTTCTGAGAATATTCAAAAATTACAAGATGATCTGCACAAGAGGAACATCAGTTTAGGAGACTTAGAGAGAGAGTTTGAAAAAGAAAAAGAAGATTGGGCAAGAGAAAGGAAGAAACGGGAACATGAGG
>WIPJ01012048.1:125463-135479 GCA_018155075.1 Cassiopea andromeda | reverse complement strand
TTATACACTTTCATGATAATACTGATAATAGCAGCCATCGCAAGCAGCAAACAAAGAGGAGACATTTTAAGATGGACAAAAACATCACTCGTTAACTCTTTAGTATGAAATTGGTTGCTCAGTAGACATGATCAAAAATAATTTTGAGCTAATGATAAAAGGGGAAACTTTGCAGGATAATGCACACCCTTCTAGCGTTCAATTCAATTGCTGCTACCCTCTTGCCAGCCAATCTCATGACTGTTTTAGGCCAGCAATATGCGGCTATAGTCTGTCTAAATCATACGTGGGCAACCTACGGTCCTGTGGATGGTTTAAATCCGGCCCGCGAAGACTTTACGAAAGTTTTGTGTCGTGCGCGTTAAAATTCTTCTGAATTTTGGTTTTTGTGATAACAGGTTGTTCCAAGCCCAAAGAACAATATACAATGTGTCTTCTTAAGATTTACGAGAGTAGTCCTAGCAATATGATTGACTTTCATTTGCTACCTGCAGAAAATGTCGATGAAATATTTTACAAGCGTCGTCAGACTGTGGTCGAGCATTAGGCCACCATCCCCACAAAATTGGGAAATTATATATCATCTAAAAGCCCTGTGTTCCAAGATTATTGAAAAACTGATTTTGAAAGGTTTTATCTATGTCTCGAAAGAACGTCTGACAGGGTTCGTACGGTCGGAAAATCAGGTGAAACTTTAAGATTTTTAAGGAAATTCAGGGAAAATCTGAGAACTTTTTCTATACTCTGGAAAAATTTATGTTTTCCTGATAAAATCAGGAAATTTTATTACTCTTGAATATGTGTGTAACCCAAACCAATACTGACTGTACATGATACATGGCAGTATTGATAATTTAGTTGAGCAGTAGGGCATAGAAAGATGAAACTAAAAGTCCGTTAAAATAAGTATGTTTTGAACATGGTTAGAAAAAAAGTTTATTCCTGATTAACTAGTAAAAAGATTTTGTATCTACGAAACCTCTTTGAAGCTGAGTCAGGAAAAACAGCATTTTAGAACAGGGTGTCCACTCCGGCTGGAAAAGCTGGAAAATTACCCTTTTTCAGAATTTGGCTGGAAAGCTGGAAAACCATAGGTTTTTCTCCTGCTTTGGCTGGAAAAGCTGAAATTTTATTTTTGGGCCTAATAATAATTAACGGATTAATAGATGGAAAACGATATTATCGAGAAACAGAATTAGAGAAGAAAAAATTCTTCAATATCGTGGTGCAGGCCCTTTTTCACCAAATTGACCCGGGATTGGAAGTTTTCCTTATGTTTTGCCAAAGGTGGTTAGTAGACCCTTGTCCTCTGGAGGGGGGTGGTTTCCCAAAAATATTGAATTTACATATGGAATTTAAATTTATTAGAGATTTTCAGGTCATTTAATACTTCGTGACAATGGTCAACCTGCATTTTCAATGGCTGGAATTTCACATCAAAATTCATGGTATGGCTGGAAAACAACGTGTTTTTTCTGCCCAAAAGGCTGGGAAAAGGTCACTTTTTCTGAAGCTTTGGCCGGAATCTCAACTTTAACTCAGTGGACATTCTGTAGAATAAATCAAGGAAAAACATATATATATTTACCCTATTAGTCAGGGGAAACTGTACAAATCATAAACAATCAGGGAGCTTTTTGCTACAGCGAGGCCGGCAGCCTTCGATAGTAAGCAAAATTTGGCCCATATGAGAAAAAGGTTACCCATAAATAGTCTAAATGGTTAGACTGGTACACCTCATAACCGCTTACTCTGTTAAATCATGCCCTGTTAGGCCTGGCTAAGACACATTTGAAGGCTCATGGATATTCCAAACACGCATTATGTTGTTAAGCAACAGAGACGACAATCACTTCTATGTGTGGCCATAAAGATATTATCTTAGGATCATGGCTAAACATCCAAGCAGCGAAATTGTTTTCTTTACGCATTTCAATTGCGAACATCTGCTAGGAAACGTGAAAATCATTGGAGTTACTTTATCTGTAGATCGTCAAGCAAGATAAGAGGAAATACGGAGAACATTTCTAGCCGTAAACACTTTACAGCAAGAAGATAAGTGAAAGCATTCGAGAGGTGAAGAGAATTTAACAGCCAGATGGAAGAAATGAATAGAAACTTGTCCTTGAAAGGTAATAAAGTCTAACTTAACGAGCTTCCACGACAGTGTAAGTACAATTAACGCTGAGAATTAACGCGATTTGCTGCCTAAATGGTCTCTCGCCTAGTTAATTAAGTCAAATGAGAGTACAAATTCGAATTATATATTTAATGAGACTATTGGCAATTGCGCTGCCCTTCCAGTAGTTTGAACAAACACATCTCATGAATACACCATGCGCTTTGCTGCGCAGGGTCGTTCTACCATAGGCTTTTTCAACTAAAATGTGCTAAGCTTAACTTTGGCAATGTTAGCAAGCAAGAAGCGTCACAGTTAAAGCTACGCCTGCTTCCTGACGTACCTTCATATCAGTAGTTAAGGGTAATGCAAGTGTGGTGCCATAGATGTAAAAGTTTTGAGCTCAGGGAAAAACACTTCCAGTAAGCATTATCACGGTCCCTCGTATTTTGCAGTGAAGTGCCAGGAGTTTTCCAGGACTTCCATAGGCGTTTTCTAGGAGAATCTTATCATTGCCCATGCTAAGGGGCAGTTCATTATTTACAGAAGGGTTGGTACCGAAGAGAGACGATTTCTTGTTGAAAAAAAATCATCTTACCCAACCCTGAGGTTGTATTAAAATGTATGGGTACTGCCTTAAGTTATCAGAAAACTTCTTTCACTCAAACAATATCTCTTCGATACCAACACCACTATAAATAATGAATGGTCCCAATCATGTGCTGCATAAGCCTTTACCTCCTGAATTATGTTACAGACGAAGGAAAATTGTGTTGCCAATTGGCTACAGCAGGGGGTAAAGGGTTAAGTAGTTTTTACAAACAACGAGCTAATTTAGTCAAATCTGCAGTCAGCAGAATAGTAGTAGAAACCACCTAGCAGCCAAGTAGTTGAGTGGATACGCAAGTGCAGTTGGGGAAACATGGAGTATGGGGGCTTGGCTCCAGGAGAAAATTGTAGGAACATAATCTCTAAAATGCTGGGAAACGCCCTCTCTACAGAGCAAAACAAAGTTATGCTCTAATCGGGTGGGTACGGTAGTTGAGCTATTAAATTTCAACTGCATCAAAAAATTCACTTCTCAGAGTTTTCCATTATATGATATTTCTACAATTTCCAGGAGTATTTTCCAGGAGGTAAATTGCATTCCAGAAGCTCCAAAGAGCTTCCAGGAGTAGTGGCCACCCCGATTATCCAAAAATTAGTGATACAATTCATTTTTTATTATCTCTTTCTTTTCTGAGTGCAATTGCTGCACGCCACGTCTCATAACCAAAAGTGCCAAGAGTGGTGCGCGCGCAGCAAGTTGTGGAGGTCTGTTCTACAAAGTGCAGGAAGGAGGACATATACAAAAAGAGTAATTGAGCCGAATTACAAAACAATTTGTCCACTAGAAAGGGAAAATTTTTTGCAATTCATTTCAACTGCTCTGCTCTAAAAGAAACAAGTTCTAAGGGTATTTGCATTTTGCTCATAAGTTGGATGGTCCGGAAGGTCAACTGTCCGGAAGGTGGGCAATAGAGCCATGGCTTAACGCTCGCTCACTGTCCACCCAGCAGCGACAACTCCAAACAAAGGGCAACCATTTGAGACCAAAATTTCACATAATCACACAAAATAACCTCCATATAATTGACATCTCTCTAAAACGGACAATGAAATTAATACTGCTAGTGTCCGTTATATGGAGGCTCCATTGTAATTGCAAGGGGATAGCCATGTTAGCTATCTAGTGGTTAAAAAAATGATGAAAGAATTAAATGAAAGCTGTTAGCACGTAGAAACTTACTTCAATTCCGGACAACCTTCCCCAAGAAAACGTAGTGTGGAATCTGTTAAGTTATCACATCCGGACAGGCTAATAAACTCCAACTCTCTGCAATGCTCAGTGACGGTCTTCATGCCTGCATCGCTGATGTTCTACAAATGGACACGTATAAGCCATACCTCTCAAGATACATAAATATACACGAGACTGTATGCACATAAATATACATAAATACACTCACGATACAAAATTAATACATAAATAAAATTTTTGACGCCCAAAGTGATGGTTCAGGCGTTGCACTTCCAGGACATTTTCTCCAGCTACAGGCTTACCACACACCAAGGCATACTTTAGCATAAGTACTGAAGGGGTATTTGCCCCACCAGGCCTACTTTCCTGCCCCACTACTATCTATAAAAAATTGTCTATAAATATTGAAATGATGATGATGATTTTTTCGGCGTCTGCGAGGCATCGGCGACATCGTAACAGCATCGTGAAAGTAGAACCATGCTCTAATTTCCCAATTGTTACAATGCTTTCCCGGCATCACCAATGGCTTTACAGCATATGGGAACCAGTGGTGATTTCTAAAATTTTTAACAAGGGGGGCTCTAGGCACAACCACGCCCATAATTTGGGTGTTGCCCAGCTACAACCACGCCCATATTTTCAAAGATGGAAACATGATAATTTAGTTTAATACTGATATAGTATAACCAACAAGAAGAGGTGCGTCAATAACCATATAGCAGTGCACAATTGATCATAACACTTTGGAAGCAAGGCCAATAAACTCTGAAAAGCTAAGCCAATGCAAGGATTCTGGGGGGGGCTCAGACCCCCCAAAATGAGCAGCAATTTTAACAAGGGGGCTCCGCCCCCCTGAGCCCCCCTAAAAATCACCCATGATGGGAACACTCATCTGCGATGCCCTATTGTTTTTGTATTCCACGTGACATGAATCATCCAATATCAGATAACTTCAATAACACTACGTAATGTTTACATACACACTTCTTAAATTATCTTTCCTTGGTTACAAGCCACTTGGTTACCGAAACACCCATCTGCAATGCATCGCAGGCAGCTTACGATTATATGGAAACCAGACCACACAAGTATACAAAAACTGGCTTGCATACGTGTTGACATCATAGTTTTAGAAACTGGTTGAGTCACACCCATTGT
This sequence comes from Cassiopea andromeda, assembly GCA_018155075.1. Lineage (NCBI taxonomy): Eukaryota > Metazoa > Cnidaria > Scyphozoa > Rhizostomeae > Cassiopeidae > Cassiopea > Cassiopea andromeda. The sequence goes on along the minus strand of WIPJ01012048.1, from coordinate 130,398 downwards.
AACACCGGTTGATCAAGAACAATATTATGTATTTCTGATATTTAGTCAGGAAAAACACCTTCACTTTCAAGAAAAAAGGTAGGAAAAGTAAAACAAAATGTTACGCAGGATGTGTATGAATCCTGTATACGTGTTCAAAGGGATGCCACTCAAAGAAAATGCTCATAAAATTTCGCGTGGGGGCGTTCAGAATAAAATGTGACTTACTATAGCCAACCATAACCAATCATGACCAACAGTAATTGAACTTAAAGGTTGAAATTTTGCCAAGCTGAAGCATGCTAAATCCCCTGCGCTACGTGCAGGGCTTGTGTTTCAGGGTTGGCAAAATTGTACCGGAGGAATCACGTGGTACAAAATCTAAGAGCTTATTCATACTTTAATGCTATCACAATCAAAAGACAATGTGTGAGCAGGAAAAGATTGAGCTTTCTAGTATGTGACAACAACTAAGATCGATCTCAACCAAAATTTCAGATCTCTCCTTATGTACAAATATAGGGCAACAACAAAAAATTGCTAGAAGATTCTCAGGGGTGGCAAAAAGCTGGTATCCTGTTGCTCAGGAGTGGCAATTGCCACCCCATGCCACCCTATGGCTACGGGCCTGATTACGAGAGACTTTCTTGAAGTTTAGTAGACTTCTGAGGGGAGTTAGAGCCCTTCTACACCCTCACCGGTGTGACCTTGTTTACTAGTGCGACTTATAAGAGGCTCACTAACGAATAGACATACTTGAATCTTGACAAAATCTGCATTGCCCGGCTGGATATGAATAAGTAGACCAATAACAAAGAACATATAGGTTTGTGGTGATCATGGCCTCGTCTGAGTAGAGATAATACTTATTGAGCAATTGACTACAAATTGGTGTTGTGCGACATATTATGCATCCAGGACTCTTGCATAAAACCTAATGAAAAAAGCGGGGGTCGCTCCTATGTCCCAGTCACATTAGAGATGGGAAAAATTTTCTACTTTCAATAGGAAAATAAACAGTGTGTGTCTTTAAGTACAACCTTTTGTGTTTCTTATTCTTTCACTGTTGTATCTTTGACTCTTTTGATTATTTTCTTTACCTTTTTATACATTTCTTTCTATACATCAGGACTCTTATTTAACCTGGTATAGGGCCATTCTATACAGTGTCCCATCTGGTAGACATTCATTTTGAATAACTACACATTACCCTTGATCAACTCCTTTCTAGTATATCACAATATCTTTTGCTTACCACTACCTAAAAACCAACATACATCAATAATTCAAAATAGTGCTTCACTTTAACGTAGCAAGCGAATAAAGTCTTTTCGTCCCGTCCATAAAAAGTCTGTTCGTCCCGTCCGGAGAAAGTCTGTACCCCCCATCCCAAAAAAGTCTTTATGTCCCGTCCGGAACGTATGGAAAGACACTATAGCTATGTATTCATATTTAAGGCATTATTTGCATTAGTGTTTCAGTACGAGAAAGTAGATATCTTTCGGACAGGTTGCGAAGGGCGTTTTTGAAACAATGACAAATTAATGTCGAACTAATGCCTTACATAATGACTAGTGTTTTGTTCAAACGGGCGATTACAAATTTCAATTGAAGATTCAATAGAAAATCCATTGGTGGGCCTTAAATATCAGCAGAAAATTTACTGCAAAACTGGGTCTCAGACGCAATAGGACAAGAAGCTTATACTTAGCATTTCAACTTATTGTCAAATATTCTAATCTCTTTTTCAAAACAGGGAGAATACTTTACAGGAATTATAACTAGAAGGAAAATTAACTAACTGAGCATTAGCTAACACTTAAAATGGAAAATGTGCTAAAATCCAAAGATGCATATAGCCTCAATGACACACCAGATTTTGCAAACTAGTGTGCGAAGAGTTGCTGTACTAGGCGTTATTAAGAAATATCTCAAGCATGGCTATTTGACAAGTTGGTGTACAGTCAACTATATGATTATTTGGTAAAAACGTTTGTCCTTCCGCGAACTAGGTTTTCGAGCAGTGAATTTTGCTGTAATATATCCCCTAACAAATGAGTGCCATATCAATACTGAGCGTTTCTACATTTCCTTCTGTTTCTTCTTCATATTGTCTATCTTTATCGGTAATTTGTAGCTTAATGTTAAAAGACTTTCAATACAGTCGTTCATTCTATCGTTATTCAAAAGTTATCCAAATACGGTTCCAAAATTCTTGATTTTAGTAGTACTAATCGTATGTCATCAAATCTATCAATTCACTAAAATTTAATGGAGTGTAGAATTGGTAACATCAGCTGTGGTGCTCCGCAAGGTTCTTGTTTATGTCTGTTTGTGATCTAAATACATGATCTGCCAGTTGGCTTTAAAAAATGCAAAGCTACTATGTCGATGATAGTTGCAAATCTTATTTTTCTAATTAGATCCTCTATGGCATTAATGGCATTGAGAATCTTACTGAAACGCCCAATGGCAATAAACTGTCTTTGAATGCAATCAAGTCTCAAGTAAAAGTAATTGGATCTTTAAAGATCAGTGAAAAAACTCTAGATCCTCCTTGACTTTACATCAAAGTCTTTCCTGTAGAACTCGTTAATAGCACTATCTCGAAAAAGTTACTTTGTTCAGACTATTATGCTTGCACCTCCGTCGCGCAATTATGCTTGCTCCTCCGTCGCACGCAATAGCAAGATAAACAACTATTGTCAATGACTTTATTTAATTTGCTAATAAATAGCTTTATATGTGACTTTAATTAGTTCCTTTTTCGTCGTTATTAGCTTTCTGGTACGTCCCTTTGCTAAATAGTTTTAATGACTGACGGGGCAGCTGCGGATAACCAACCTTGAGTGGAAAAATGAATTGCTCTTTGAAGGATGAGCGAAACGTCGGTCTTTTGCACCTCTGGAGAGGAGAGCCCACTTCTTAGCTAAGCAGCAGAAGCTATTCGCTTAGAGAACTTCATGAGACTAGCCTACTGAACATTTTTAGACACAGTAGCTAAGGCCTAACTTGAGGCAAAGATCACACATAGGTAGAAAATGTGAACTTTGCAGCAAGCTTTTCCAAAAGGTGCGGTCAATATCATCATGAACTAAGACAACGTAGAAAAGTAGCAAATTATATTCAAGGGACAGGTGATCGATCACAAATTTGTGTCGATAAAAACACATAAGAAAGTGAGAAATTGCTATCCTACCGTACAACCATGTATGACAAGCTTCTTCATCCCAGTGCAAGATCTCGCGACGTATTGAATTCCTTCGTCTCGAATCTAAGATAAAAAAATTCTGACGATAGACAATGATATTTGAATTACGAGAGCTCGTCTATCTCTCTAAATTCTCGTTCTTTCTCTCAACAGGGCGAAGGTATCACTGAAACAATGTTCCATGACTCATTCTGAGACTTTCACGGTACTTTCTATTGCTCATAATGGTACTCTACTTAGCCAACATTGTTAGATGTATCACAAAGGACTGCAAAACACAGCCATAATATTTGAAGCTACTGAAATGCACAGCACTACATTTAATGATCCTAAGATACCCTTAGGTACCTAATTGTCGTCCCCCGCTAATTAATTTGTGAAAACTTTTCCAACCTTCACGCTGCTATTAGGATCCTCTGCTTATTAGTTTTAGCGCAAATATTTTTCAAAACGTGTTCCATACAGATGTCTTAGCAAATCTTGTAGTCTGATAGTAACATATTTGTGCTGCTTACATTCTCACGACTATGGACGCCTGATGAACACAGAGTGCTTCATAGCAGTATTATTCCAGATTTCACAGCATTTTTTCTACCCCCTCCTGCTTATCCCAACCCTCCCCGTTTATTAGTTTCTTATAATGCTTCCAACTCCCCCGCTTATTCCCACCCCCCCCGGCAATGAGGCACTGAAGAGTCAGTGAATACGAACTCAAAATATGCCTTTCACTTTGTCCTTGTCACAGCGTTAGGATTCTTGCAAAAATAGTAGCATTTTCTATCAAGGAGACAAGATGTGTCCTATATATCTTTCTTTGAATAATTCTGTAAATTATGTAATGTTAATTGATGGGGGCAACGTAATTGCGAGCAAAAGCCCCAGTAGCAAACGGCTACCTTCGCGCTGTTTACAAAAAAAGTTGACTTACAATTGTGCAGCCTCTGAGAAGGAGCGTGCTTAGATGCGGACATCCATTTGCAACCGCTTTCAAACCATCAGAAGTGATTTTTCTGCACCATGAAATATTGAGATAACGAAGTTTCTGGCATCCTTCCCTGAAACACACGAATAGCAACTTTGACAACAAGCTACATCGAGATAGCATACGTAGAAAACAACAAAGACGCGCAACCAGAGCATCAAAAATCCATCATTGTCTAAATCCAGACTCTTTCTGAGGTTTGACTTAGTGGTAGCCTCGCAGTCAGTTCTTAGGATATCGATCGCTAGGAGGATCAATCGACCAATCAGCGCTATGTATTCGGTAAATTAAACAGCTCATGCCAAATGTTAAATAAGATTTGATGGATAAACAATTTCAAGTGTGCATGGAACTTTCCGGGGGTATTAGAAATAAAGCCACCTACACTAAGTCTGCCAAGTAGGCAGTCGAAAATCTCAAATGAGATGAGTAACTCGACTATCTGCAATTCTCGGCATGACGCACCCCAAATCTCTGTTGCAATACCCGTGGATAAATACACAACTATACTTGGAGACTAACCCATGGTTGAACATAAGAATAAGGTGATCTCGGAAAAAATTCCTTTAAGAATGAAGACATTCAGCAGAGTAGAAAATATGGAAAACTGTTGAGTTGTGCTCTCATTGCAAATAACTGAAATGATAAAGGGGGCTACAGAGGATCTCTTTACATGTCATATTGAACTTGTCTTCATCATCATCATCATCATCACCATCATCATCATCATCATCAATCATAATCATCATCATCATCAATCATC
>WIPJ01012048.1:92844-106540 GCA_018155075.1 Cassiopea andromeda | reverse complement strand
ATATATATATATATATATATATATATATATATATATATATATATATAAACACATATATTGATACACACACATTCTTCCTTGATATATTCTATATTGCTATGTTTTCTGCTAAGTATCAAAAAGATTTCGTATCTACGAACTCTTTTTGATGCTTAGGTAAGGAAAGATTTTTCACAGCCTGTTTAAAATATAATTATTTAAACGAACTTTTAGTTTCGTTTCTTTTACGCCTTACTATTCAACTAAATTTATCAATGCTCCCATGCACCATGTACAGTCATTAGTTGGGGTTACACTAACATTCAAGAGAAGCAAAAATTCCCTGATTTTGACAGGAAAACGTAGACTTCCAGACTATAGAGAAAGTTCCCTGATTCTCCCTGACTTTCCCTGGCATTCCTTATAACTGTAAATTTTCCCTGATTTTTCTTGATTGTACGAAACCTGGTATATAGCATACTTAGCAGAATATATACATAATGAATAAAATCATATAGATTCGGATAACACCATATCATGTGATATAAGATAAAATATTTAAATGCATCAAAAATGACATAAAATACTGCAAAAGTATTACACAACAGAATATACATTAAATCATATGAGATTAAACTGTACTACTTTGTTTGTAATATCGATAACTGTTGATCTGCGCAAGATTTAAAAATTGGTTTTCTGGAAATGTGAATTGAAGTCTTCTGAACATGCTTGCGAAAAATTTTTCAATTATTCGAAAATATGTGTTGTCAGTTTTTTCGCAAAGAAAGTACACTTTTTACCACCAAAACACGCTTCTTGAACGAATTCTCGCAACACTATTGGCAGGAATCCTTTGATGGTGATTCCTTTGCTAGCCAATCAAGATTTGATGCCTATGCTCAAGCAACTAGAATAAGCTTATAGATACATATAAAAATATTAATTACTTTGATGTCTTTTTGAAAATTGAATAAATCCACCCTTTGCCAATTACTTCCATCAAGAGCTAGGACGTTCCAGGCCTAGAAAATGAAAATTAAATATGTTTCTTTATAAAAGAGCTAAAAAGAGAGAAAATGAAATAAGATAGAGTCCTGAAAATTGCAATCAAATGTGTATCACAATAAATATCATGGTAAAAACATGCAAAATGGATTGTCATTGTCATAGTTGATGCTATTAAGAAAATCATGACTTCTGCTAATAACACTGGTCGACAAATTTTCACTTTTTTTAATCATCTGAGACCTAAATATACCTTTCTAGATGGATTTTTGCGCTGATTTCAGATCTGTAATTAGTTTTTCTCTTACACATCACATTTTTGAGGTATTGATGAAAATAAAAAAATGAGAGGCATCAAGTCGAAATGAGTATCACAGACAATTTGGCTTCCTGATTTAAATATCTTTTCGGTGAACAAAATACAACTTACGGAAGATTATTTGACATTATTTGAACAGTTTCCAACAATTTCTAACCTAAACAAAACCGTATCGATGTTTTTTAGATCTTATGCTATAGTAGATTATTTTGCGGATTATTCCATTTCTTTAGTAATTTCAATTTGAACTTCATCTATTCTCACTTCAACAAATTTGCTTAGGCAACGGTCCATACTGCAAAAATAATTCTGGAAAACTCATTTTCATAACTCAAGTCTAACAAATTTCATTTTTATCCTTAGAAGCGTGTCATATAATCTCTCTCGATCTCTCTCGAATTTAACTCCGTTTTCCCCAATTCCTTGGGGCTTGGAGGGTGCCTCTGAGAGGACTTTAGTTCTGGCTCGAGCACTTAGGACTGGATGCCCTTCCTGATGTCACCAATGGCCTGAGGTGGGCCTCGAAACCAGGACCATGTTGGTCTGAGTCGAGTGCATTACCGCTATGCCACGGCTGCTCAGAAGTGTGTCAAACACTATGATGTAATATTTATGTGATTTAGATTCGTCATTCATATGATCTTCCCTAGAGTGTCTTATGAAGATTATCACGATATAGCATCCAGAAGCAATCTGCAGCCATACTTTTATTTCAACATATTTAACTCTGAGCTTCCATAGTCTTTTTGCCTTATGGAAAGTTTTTACATTGCTCATTATTTCCTGCCTAGAATTCTCAGAAAAAAGTGAAAATGGGAAGGCATGAAGCTGATTTTTATTAGCGTTCAGCACCTAATTTTCTGCAGCTTTCAATGAGAATATTGGCACTATGTTGGTAATCAAGGGGCGTTGCTATTTCCCAGAATGTTTGCACTCAACCACTTACATGCAAGCCATGCATAGCATCTCAGCAAAAAAATTTGAAAATGGCTCTAGAAACATTTTGTAAACAAAGTATGTAGGTAAACACTCTACTTCTTGCACTTCATCCACTTAAAAAATATTATCTAACACTGAAAAAAAAACAACACGCAAAATGTTAACTAAATCAATTTCATGCAGATTGCTGAACTTTATTTGGCTTTTGTGAAATTTGGGGTCATCTGTATCTCAAAAATCTGACGTGCTAGAGAAATACTACATAGGTGTCTGAAATCAGCGCAAAAATATGCTAGGAAATGAAATGAGACTTCAGATGAAAAACATGTGTTGACTAGTGTAATTATACATTTCACAAGTACTGTATTTTCTTTCCTATAGTGTAAATGTTTTTTTCTTCTTCATACCAAGTCTGTCAAATGCAAGTTACCTACTTATAGCGAGATATGTATTTGTATTCTTAAATATTGTATCATTATCAGAAGTTTAAAAAAATCACTTATGGTGCACTTTTAGTTCACTACGTAATTCAGAATGAAGATAGCTCAGAAGAACCAAGGAGTAAAATGAGATAGCTTAGGTTGAACGATGGCAATTGAGATTAAATGAAGTGATGGGCTTGGTATTTGTACATCTATATTATAAAGCCTACCCTTTAACGAAAAATATATTCTTGCGTAGTTAGGTTGTGATAAAAATTGAAATCTACTAGCATTACGCGCACACAACGAAAGCAATCAAAATAACAACCAGAGTAAGTTACTTACATGTTTTTTTATAAGAAAAACGCCATTTTGCCTGAGCCTCAATATTCTTAACTTTTCTCGAAATTGAGGCTGAGATTTTCTTAAATTTTTCTTAACTTTTAATGAAATAAACTGGCTAAAATGGGTTATACTTTAGTTATTAATATTGTATACTTGAATTTGAATTCCGTCTTTAACATTTTGAACGCAATAACGACGAAATATTGATTTTTGGCCAATAAAAGCACTAAATTTTGGAAATTGAGCCTCGTGATATTCTTAAGATTTTCTTAAGATTTTGGCCATTTGAGCCTCATTTTCTTATAAACTTTTTACTTATAAAGAAATGCGCAATTTTATCAAAAAATGAAACCTTAGAACAATCGAACACAGCTAAAGTAGCGACTCAACTATCGTTGCTTTCAACTTGATAATGTTTACAAAAAGGGCATTACTACCAAAGTTCCCTTGTTTATTCTACATGTAAGTTCATGCACGGAAAAAATTGGTGCAAGAGCGTCAATTCACGCGTGTGCCCTTGTCTGTACGAGTGATTGCTCTTAGTTACTTGGAATTGCACATGCAATCCAAGATTTGCGTATCCGAAATACAGAGATTCTTGATGCTGAAGCATGTCAAATATCTTATCGAGGATAAAACAGGATAAAGCAGAGCTAAAAAAGCGAAAAGTAACAGTCAGTAGTGTTGCAGTTGCGACAACAAAGTTCGTATTTGGCATGTGTGATTATACGATTCACAGTGATGATGGCAGGGGAGATTTTTCGCACGTGCTGGGAATTATGGAAGTGTGTGGACACGCGCACGTACGATCGCACGTGTCTCCAGGCATGGACTGAAATATGGTGATGCCACATTTAGAATAAACAAGGGAAGTTTGGTATTCAGAAGAAAACTAAAGAATATCCGTACCAAGAGAAAGGCCCTTAGGAAGTGCAGCACTGGCTAGGTAATACTTCTATCTATCAGTATCTTTTGTTCAAGTTGTGTAGTAATATATCCATATATTCCAAATATTATTTAAACATACTGACAGTAGCTTGCGGGCAAATACCAAGGAAGGACAGTAAGGACAGTAAGAAAGAAAGAACGAAAGAGAGAAAGAAAGAAGAAACGAAAGAAACAAAGAAAAAATGAAATAACGAAAGAAAGAAAGAAGAAACGAAAGAAATAAAGAAAAAATGAAAGAAAGAAAGAAAGAAAAACAAAAGAAACAAGGAAATAAACAAAGAAAACTACAATGTGTACCCTGGTGAAGAAAGGTAAGCTACTATTATTAATTGTGCATTATCAAAAAAGAAGGTTCATAAATTGTACAATATTCAAATTATATTAAAATTGGCCATAAAGATTATAACAATTATAGGTGTAACAAGAAATCTAAAGCAAATGCTTAATAAAAAGCATAGAAAAATATGCTTGTACGGAACCGGGCGTAAAGAAAGGGACTTTAGAAAGCAATATGGCGACGTGATTTGGAATACAGCCACCGCAGTAGCATGAGAGAATATTGAATGTCACTAAATTACCGTAAATGACCGAATAACCGCCCAGTGTCGAATAACCACCCCTACTCGAATAACCCCCCACGGTTAAAGAGCAAAATTTAGCAATAAGTGGTCCTGTCGAATAACCGCCCCCTCAAGCAGGACAGAGCTCTCCTTTAAAACGATTCTACTAGCAAGTGTGCTTAATCAATACTGTCACAAAAATAAGAGTTCTAATGTAGTCATATAACTATGCTGCTAATGTTAAATATTAAAAAAGAGTAGTCATCCTAACAATTTCGGATTTTTCAAAGGTCAAATCAAAATGAAAGTATTTATTTTTTCGCATTGAAATTTCTTTCGAGACACGTTGGTGATAATAAAGTTGACATTGTAGCAGCATATTATTGCTTTCTGGTCTAGTTACAGTGAACAAAGGTTTTGTATGGTTAAAAAGTTCTGTTTTTGTTACCTGTACCGAGCAATATCTAATAAGCGCACCTGCTGAATAACCGCCCTGGGTCGAAGGTGAAATATTGAATAAGCGATCATTTTACGGTAAGTTAGAGATGATAACAAGCAGCTGGAGGTATTACGGATAATCAGTCACCTATTAAGCAGTAGATATCACGCGAGGTAGTGTGTTAAAGAAATATACTTAATGATAAAATAAAGAGAGGTGGTACCTTGACAAAATGCAAAAAGGGATCGCAAAGTGAGATGGCAAATCACGGAATTGTTAAATTTGTAAATAAGTATAAATTTGTATTACTGCCTGATTTTTTCTTTGTTTTAATAGCAAAGTAAAGGTAGTCCCGTATACTTTCGTACGTAGGGGTAATGCCTGTTAGAGAGGACTCTTATGTTGAGCCATCAGCATGTGAGGTAGGGTGGCCAGTTACTTTCCTCGCCGCCTTTATCTCCCCAGTGTTCCCACTAGGTACCTATTTGTTGCTAGGTGGACAGTGAACGAGGATTCAGTCAGGGCATCGAGTCGGGCTCGAACCGTAGACCTTCCACACGGGAGGCATGCGCTCTAACCACTATGCTACCTCGCTCTTGTTTTAATAGTTAGTCTTAATGCTGGCCTTTATACACAGCATCTGTCCCACTGGTTGTTCCAGTACTATCCCTAGATACCATTTGCAACACACTAGCATTTGCATACTTTTCTAAATGCCCGCTGAACCCGGACATAATCTGTAAATCAGCGTTGAAAAAACAAGAAGTGCCCCCACTTGCATGCATGGATTGATGACATCATATGTTGCTGTGAAGGACCACGTGACCCCCTGAAGATCTTAGGTAGAAATTTGCACGGTTAAACTGGTCGATTGGTGAATTGGTGAAATGATTTACTTAAACAAAGTAAAACTTTGTATATTATGAAAGACTGGATTTAGCGAACTCTGATGCTACCAATTTTGAAGGTAACCACAAAAGCCCTGTCCTAAAAACAAAAGACGCGTCTTTCAATACTTGACATCGAGACTTACCGACATTTAGAGGAAAACAGGAGAGATATCGAATGGATTAGAAATTTGAGCCAATGACCTAAAGAACAGCACTTTTAGTGACCACAGGTTTTACCACGGTATTAAAGAGTTAAGATCGATGTTAGTTTTGTATGCGACTCTCATGCTAAAGACAGTTATCCTGACCTAGCACACCGCCTTGAGGCAGGATGACCAGCATAGGTGCCAATTAAGTGGGCTTGAGGCTTGAGCTACCCTTGGGCAATGCTACGTGGGGGCTGAGCCCCCCTGAAAAATTGTGAGAAAGAACGCATTTTGTTTGTCCACCTCACAGAAACCCAAGAACGTACGTGATAGTAATATATAACAATAATTGATTTATTTACAGTAGGTTGACTTCGAATAGCTAATTTATTCCTACTATGAAAGCATAAAAATATGTATTATTAAAAAATTATGTTCGTAAAAATTTTACATATTCTCGAAAAAAATAATTTAAAAAATGGAAAACAGAGTACTAAGTCAAGAAACCAACTTGCACTATGTAGAGTTTGCATGGCCTACAGGGGCAGTTTTCTTGACCTTACAGTGCTTTATAAAGCTTCTGAAGTAATGTATAGTTATAAAATTCTTGGTTTCGTTCAGCACTGAATGCCACAATGGAGGAGCCTAGAAACACAGCACTTTGTATTCCATAAGATACTGTCTTGATCGTGGCAAGTCAAGTCGATTAGTTGATTACTGATAATGATACTACATTGACACTTCTGTTATACATCTATGTATCTGCGCTGCTTGTATGGATAAGCTTTTCTTTTGTTAAGGCGGATTTCCACGAGGCGAATTGTGCAGCGAATTCGACGCGAGAATTTAGTCGGAGAATCTGTGTTTTGGTTTCCACGCAGAAGCACATTTTGGCGCCTCTTTCGTTACTGATAAGCTACATCATGACTCACGACGTAAACAAGCTACTATTTATTAGAAAGAGTTTTCTCATTTTGAACTTAATGTCATTGCATCGTAAAAAGCAGAAGTCAAAGAAAAGTGCTTGAGTAAGAAAGGTCTTCGAAGACCGTACCAAGAAAAGAGAATTCCACTTGCTAGTGAGAGATTTAAGATTGCATGATCATTAGTATCAGTGCTTCCTGCACTCTCCTTGGCTTCAAGCGTCATGCGAAGCTTTTCGACATGAAAAAGTAGAACTTGTTTATACGTTTTCAAGCGCTCACTGTGAAAGCAAATTACTCAAACTGCGCATGCTTAGTTAAGTTTCGCGGCCAATTCGCTGCACAATTCGCCTTTACCTTCAGCAACATATATTATAGAATATATACTTACAAAGTCTATTCACGATGGGCAATTTTCTAATTTTCTAATTTTTTTAATTTGAGTCTCCCCCCTGAGAAAATCAAAAGTCAACGCCCATGGTGACAGACCATGTCTTCACTAAATCTAATCCCTCCTTCAGGTCTGAGTGAGTACTGATTCAGCAGCTAGTTACCACTCAAGATAAATCTAGAACTCGGGACACTAGGATCATTCAACTACTACCGACCTTGTAAACCCCAATGCAAGGAACGTAGAATTCTTGTACAAGGAATTAATCCATGCGCCTTCACAGCAAAACCTAAAGAGATCCTCTCCGGAATGCACTCTTTCCTAACGTGATAATTCACATGGATACCGGAAGGATAGTGGGTCACGGGGGACAGGTGCAGAAAGGCGGCAAATACTATAGGCAAGCAGAGCAAACCTTGAAATTGAGAGCTACCGTGACACCTCTTAAGATACATTTTGTCGTCATCCTTGAAAAGTGGCGAGCCATGGCGATATCTTTCACAATCATATCGATATCTGTTTGCTCCGCTCCAATATTGCTCCACAAAATGAAACGCAGGAAGGGCACTTGCTTCCCCTGTCCTTTTTCTTCGGCGTCCCTGATGGTTCAAGTAATATTCTACTGAATCATTGTCCGTGGTGGGAGCAACGACCAAAAACTCAATAGCGCCTTGTTGGGTTTAGTAATTTTGTAAAATGAAACTTCAGATACGTCATTGCTGTAATAGTTGCTAGAAATACACTGAGAATGGCTACCGTGGCTGGAGATGAAAATATGGGTAAGATGCACACAGTGATGTAACCAGGCGTGTCACCGAAGGGGACTCCAGGGGGCTCAACCTCCCTTCTTAAAATTTCTAACATTTCAGGGGGCTCAGCCCTCTTTTGAAGAATCTGTCTCTCTTACCTTTTATCGCGAGACCAGACATCACTACAAAAGGAGCACTCCTATTCACAACATTCTCTTCACATTATACCATGTATTAACTTCTTCTTATCTATCCAAATATCCCTGCTCTTGTAAAAGGTACAATAATCTTACAACTATCTCACCTCTATGATTTTAGGTTTGCATACAACTTTTTGAAACAGTGCCAACCAGTAGCATTCATATTCACATAAAGCATTGACAACTATGAAAAGGGTGTGGTCAATAGCAGTTGCATTAATAAGGGTGTGGTCGAACATTTCCTCAGGAGCAGCTCCCTTTCTTTACGATTTTAAGAAGACACCACTGGATGTAACGTAATAGTTTTATATGTACTGGTATGTGTTGTGATATACTTCGTGCTCCTTTAGCCGTAATGTAGCGTGTGCCAACCTCGCTTTCATGTGGAGAATTGTTGTGTAGTAAACACCCTTTCCAGGCAATGTGTTGCCTCTGTCAATGTTAGTGTCATTTGCCATGTACAGTGTGACTAGTAAGTACTCTGTATGTAATCAGTCCTCGGGTTGCATGACAAGGGAAAAGAAGAGAGCCTTGTATCTTAAGTTTGAATCTTATATTAGGCCTAGCCGTAAGGTTGTCGCTAAGTATCACATACGTGAACACCAGCACCAGTAACCACAGTAAATAAGGACAATCGAAAAAGAAAACTAAAGAAAAAATATCACGTGGTGACAATGTAGCCAATCATGAACTTACCCTGGAGACCTGGGCACAACGGCATAAACTGACTACATCAAGGTATGAGAATACCCTAAAAAAACAAAATTTTATAAGTAATTGCATCATTGCATTGTACTATATTGCATTGTATTGAACTATATTGCATTGTATTTCACTATATTGCATTCTATTGCACTATATTGCATTCTATTGCTTCATATTCTATTGTAATATTTCATTAGTAATAGCAACATTGTATGGTATTGCAATTTATCGTACTGTATAAATACGGTAAAGGTAATGGTAGTCCCGTATACCTTCGTACCTAGGGGAGTGCCTGTTAGAGAGGACACTTATCCTGAGCCATTGGCATGTGAGGTAGGGTGGCCAGTTCCTTTCCTCGCCGCCTTTATCCCCTCAGTGTTGCCACCATGTACCCATTTGCTGCTGGGTGAGCAGTGAGCAAGCATTCAGTCAGGGAATCGAGTAGGGCTCGAACCGTAGACCTTCCGCATGCGAGGCATGCGCTCTAACCACTATGCTACCACGCCCATACTGTATAATACATTACAATAAATTGCAATGAAATTTGTATTGTATCATTGTACTAGAGAGCCACGAAGAAACAAAATTTCTACTAACAATAGGCAGCGACAAAGTATTGCACTACTGACTTGATTCCAGAAAACTATGCAAAACTATAAAGCATCCAAACATCAATAACAAATGATACGAAAGAGGAAGAAACTAAAATGCTGGCGATTTACTGGTCTTCCTAGGCAGAAGCAAGAAAAGCAACAGAGGCAGTTGCTTCCAAAGACAGCCAAGAACCTTCGAGATTTTTCTAAATCTTCCAAAACAAAAGACAGGAGGAACGTTGGTAAAAACTACAATAAAGAATCAACAAAACGTACTGCTCTGGGAATACTCCTAGTAAATCCAATACAAGGTACTTTAGAAGCACCAGGAGGCACATTGTAATATTGCTTAGGGAGAAGTAATTTATCACTCTAGGTGGTGGGGTTGGTTAGAATTTAAAAACTGCGTGAAAAATTTTCATATACCATTGAGAGATAAGTATAAGATTTTATACCACAATGCTTATAATTTTCCGAAAAGTTTCACAAGCATAATTGTCCTTTGAAAAGGTATCATACCCTCCCCAATTGTAACCCACCCCGGTATCTAGAATTATAAATTACTAACCCCTTAAAGGAATGCAGGGATCCAATGAGCCAACTTTCTGCTAGGTACGTAGCTGTTAGGGGGAAGCGAGGGGCTATTCCACTAAATGAAAAAGTTGACATGATTCTGCCCCCATCGCAAGATCATTGACTTGTTAGGTATAGATTTTATTCATAAATTTCTTGTCTCTCAAGATGGCAGTGCATCTAGCTACGATATTGCTTTCTAGTAGTCTAACGTTCTCTTCTGATTTCACAAACTGTGGAAGCTGCAAATAACTGATATTCTAAACAAGAAAACAGAGACAGACAGAGTAAATGAGTCGAGAAGGAAGGCAGTTATCAAATTTTGTCTGATGGCAGAGCATTCCTTTTTAAGAAAAGATTCTGCTGTAGTAGCAGCATTTCTAATTTTCATTGGTCAAAAAGCCTGTATCAATTCAGACGTTGCATTTTGGTAGCACCATATTAAATAGATTTGGATTCGACAGTAGAAGGACGCTGTAGTGAGTGGTTCAGAATGCGAAAATTTTAACAAGCCTATTGGCACGAACTTCATTCTGAATGGCAATGCGCATATTCACCAAAATGAATTAAATTTGAGGAATCAAATGCATAGGCTATGTATTTGATTCCGCGCATGTCAACTATGAAGCAAGCCCTAAGTCGCTTTTGCGTTGCACTACATGTTTTTTTATAAGAAACTGGTTTATAAGAAACTATTACTCAGCTGGTCAAAAAGTTAAGACAGTTCAATAGCTACTGGTTTTTGCAGATCTAAGAAAGTTTTTAAATAAAACTATGAACAGAATAGATTGGAGAATGTTTGTTCAGAGAATCGCCAAAAGTCGACAGACACTTGATGGTACCTAACAATAACAACAATGTGCATCTGCAAAAAACATCGGAAATACAAAATTTTTGCTAAGAAAGTTTGATTCTGGAATCGTGAAAAAGTTAATAACATTTCAGTACTGGGCGAAAAAACTTTCATATAAAATTGAAAAACGTGCATATGTCCAAACCAGTCGAATTTAATAATTTAGGACGACCCAAATTGAAACTGCCATACTCAGTCGAGACACACGTCACAGTTCTACCAGTTTCTAAAAATTCCCACCTAAAAATAATCTGCTTTTTATTCAAATTCATTATTAGGCATGAGTAACGGAAACGAAAAGAAAATGGGATGGTCAGACACCACCTTAATCATTAACCCGGGATTATCTGATGCGCGGTCGAGAGCGCATGGGTGAAAGTCTGCTGGCATTCTTTTGTTTGCTGGACATCATTATGTATCCCAAGAGGAAACGATAAAGAAAAGTGGGCAATAATACAGGACAGTTTAGGAGCTAACTGCTAGGCAGTGGATTACAAAGGGTAGGACGAGAGAAAAACCCGGAACCAAAGGCACGGATTGAGGCTTGGATTGAATCTTCACTTCCACAAATAATCTAAAATTTAATACTTTCGTCCACACTGAATCTGAAGAACAGGCAGCTGAAGCATCTCAATCTACCAAGCAACTCGAAGATTTATGATTCATGGAAAAGCCAACCCCTGCACACACATTCCTGGAGGGGGCACAGCAGCAATGTTCCCAAATACAGACTTTTGTATGGATTTGCCCCCAACAGAATTATTAACCTGGAGATTTACACAACAAAACAAAGCTTTTGTCCCTCCAGAGTGATTGTAAAGGGGGTTTTACCCCTCTCAAGCATGGCCTATAACACATGTTGCATGAACTAATTCCACTACACCAGATAGTACACTTTCTCCCAGCATTCCCTTAAGTCAATCAATTCCCTATCCACTGTGTAAAAGACAAACATGACTCTCTAGATTCTAGCAAATCGCAGAAAGCAAGGTCTGTCCGCAAGAGTCAGAAGAGAAGAGGGACCTTCTCTTCTGACTCTTGCGGATAGACCTTGCTTTCTGCGATTTGTTGGTCTGGAATATCTCGCCCGTTGATCACTATAAACAATCAATCCTCTTTTCAAATACTCTATTGGAGGCGGATTGTTCAAGAACAATACAAGGTGGAATCGCCACCTGTTCCTAAAGCTATGATTACCATCGAAACAGGACTAAAATAATAGGGTCAACTCGATGAAAGCACGCAGAATATCTTGGCATCCTAAAATGCCAATGTAAAATAAAGATCATGCGAAAAAGAATGACTTTAACAGCAGAATACTACTTCAAGTAGTATTACTACTATTTTCCCAAAGTTTCAATAGAGCGAAAAACTAATGCAATTAGACATCCCCCTCATCGACACTTACAGATACAAACAACTGCCTCCTTTAGTGAAGTCACTAGTTTTAAAGCTTACTGTTGCCAGCATAAAAACAGTATTTCCACTCATATTAATTCCCGGATAATCTAACTGAAATGTCATTGCTATTGATAGCTAAGCGAGACAAATCTCGTGGGATATGAGCACTAAGAAGATAGATTTATTTTTTAGATTGAAGACAATGAAAAGCCCCACAAAATATATGCATGCATTTTCAAACTGATCAAGGAAAATTTAATGAAGTCTTTTATTAGTAGAAAATTTTTCACAGTTCAATAATTGCATATTCTCAGCCCCATAGCAGAAAGACCGTGAGCACTTGAGATAACGTGGAACGCTGGTGATTCTGGGACAGGACACTATCGTTGCGGCGAATGTTGTAAAATTGAAGAATGATTACCTCAAGAGCAGCTCTTTTGGTAGTTTCTTGTTTATATATCCTGTAACAGCCTCTTCTTTGAAACCCTAGAAAAGATACAGCAGTCATGTGAAACATAGGGTAATCGCCTCCGAGCTAAAGTGGAAGCCTGGGAAAAACTTAGTTCAAAGACAGTCATTTGTATTTCCTCTGGCGAAAGAATCCAAAACATGCTCTCAATACGATAAAATTTATGAACCGAATTCACCACAGGAGCACTTCAAAAAAAAGAAAAAGCATTACCAATTGTTCAAATACCAGAATGTAAACCTCTTCTGTAACATCACAAATATTGTTGTATTCGTGAAGCATGTGCTTGATATAAAAATTAACAAGTTTCATTACAGACACGTGCACTGAAGGCAGTCGTGTCACGCGCTATAACTAACGCACGCAATTAATATAACGCAACGACTTGAAATCTCACCCGGTATCTTCTGTTTACATTCTGTTTGAGAACGAGGCCTATGCAAGAGGCTGGACAAACCGAATGCTTGGTCGAATTAAATATAATGCCAAGATCGCAATTTTTCGATCACCTCATAAAGGGATAAAGATTATACTTTTCGCTAATTCTCAATGTTCTTCAAAAGGCTGAGTTACGCACTTTTTTAATATGAAAATTATCATTCTGCCTGAGTTTCGCTTTTCTTAACTTTTCCCGAAATTGAGCCTGAGATTTTCTTAAAATTTTCATAACATCTAGCGAAATAAACTGCCTAAAATGGGTTACTCTTTCTTTCTAAATCTTGTATACTCGAATTTGAATTCCATCTCCAACATTTTGAATACAATAACAACGTAATATCAATTTTTGCCCAACAAAAACATTTAACTCTGGAAATTGAGCGTTGTGATTTTCTTAAGGTTTTCT
>WIPJ01012048.1:37439-68269 GCA_018155075.1 Cassiopea andromeda | reverse complement strand
GCTTGGAGTATTGTATTTGAATTATGACTATTAGTTGGCGAGAAAGTTGAACCCTCAGCATACTCCTCCTCAGGAGGAGGGAACTGTGGCTCCATCTCTGTTGCAGCTTGTCGCTGTACAAACAAATTTGGTTGAATGTACTGATGTCGCACACCCTGACCTTGAAGCTGATCTCGTCGAATGGGGCTCATTGATACTTCATCACCCGGCAAGTTCAGCGATTGACGCATGGATTCAGGAATTGGCAATGGATTGTAGTTGCTTAGCGAGTTACGTCTCGGCGCATGATCCAAAAAGTCGACAGGAGATATTGGCTCACTGCCACGCCGATTTCTATTTCGACTGGCTTTTTGAGCATTCGCCGGTTCGAATACAGTGTCTCCAAGTCGCGTGACATTACCCTCGCTTGCACGTCTACCTTTAGCAGGTGGCACTGGTGATGGTATTTGCTGCAATGCCGGGCTCTTGCAATGGAAATACGCAGTTTGGCTTCCATACCCACTGCTGACCCTGCTTTGGCGATGATGCTGAGAAAGGTTGACATCTGGTTGCTCATTGAAGTTCTGTTCTAGGATACTGCTACTACCCGGACTAGCCGATTCTAGGATCTTCCCCTCAACCAGTGTCTGATTGGCAATACTACGTGGACTGAGGCGTGATGGAGGCATTGGGCTAGATAACGATGACCTTCGACTGGACATATATGACTGCAGACTAATGTCACTTCCACGACGGCTGCCATTATGCGATGAAACCATACTCTCCGCACCAGAATCAATAGACAGTAAACTTGTATTGCTCAAACGCCTAGAATCAGACAGACGCCGACTAACTTCATGCAGAAGTCCCTCAGAGGCACGAGGTTTTCCACTGACACGTGGCAAGAATTGCCTCGGTGGGGCTTGCACTTGCATTCCAGGTCCACGTGGACTAAAAGCCTCTGAATGGCTACTCAATGGAGATTGTTCGGCCGACTCACATTCCGTTGTAGTGCTCGATGGACTGGCTTGCTGTACACCCCATGCCCTGTACGACCCAAAGCTATCACTAGGAGGAACTCGTGGCTGCGTGTATGGTACCAAGGGAGAGTGTGAATACGTCGATACAGACCCTCTGTGTCCTCCTGTTCCATAACTGCTTCTATCATTATTACCTGGCGATTTGTGTTGCAATGGTTTTACAGTTAAGCATTCGCCGACAGACTTTCTTCTTTGCTCTTGTTCCTCTTTTTCCTTCCTTTCTATCCTCTCTCTCTTGCTTTCCGTCTTGTCACCCTTCATCTAAAAACAAAATGCAAAACGTAAGTGCGGGCGAGAACAGCTGAGGATTCGTAAAAAAACACAATTTAACAGTGTCTAGGATCAGGGCCGCTGAGATAATTCAGAAGTCCTGGTACAAAAGAGAAAAGACTAGGCCCCTACAAGCGAAGCGAGAAGAAAATTTTCAGGACCTAGACATTACCTTTGGAAAATTAATGTTGGTTTCCGTTATGAGGCTCCCTAGACCTTCACGCATTGGGTGTTATGAGGCCCCTTGGAACTCGAGGCCCTGGGAAAATTTTTCCCCTGCCCCCCTCGGTGGCCCTGCTTGAATACGTTTCTAAATTATCTGACTAGCAAAGGATTCATATCTCCTCCAAATGTTAATATGGCGATGGTAGTAAATCATGCAAAAAACCGAATATACAACGAATGGCTAGAGTAAATCCCCACAGATAAGAGCCTACAAAACAAAGAGCCTACAGGCTGTTCTTGCTTAACTATGCATCTTGTAAATAAGAACACGTGACATGAGAGTATGTCATCTTTATCATCATTGGCCAATATGTTTTCTCTGCCAACCAAAACTGGAAGTTTTGGTTGGCAGAAAAAATGCATTGACCAATCATGATAAAAATGACGTAATGGTCATGGCACGTGTTCTGCAGTCTTATTGCAAAATAAAAAAGTTGATTTCTATTCCAAATACTTGTAGACTCTCACAAACACAGTAAATACAGCTAGTTTCAAAAACAAAACAGATTACCTTTTTATTTGGCTGGGCAATTGCACCATGGACCGTTTTCATATGCTTCCTTAAGGAGCTTGGGTCTGTGTATCTTTTAGGACATCCTTCAACTTTACATCCGTATTGTTTCTAAACGAAACATGTAGAAAAAGTCATTGGAAAATAGAATCTAAAACGACTATAAACACAATGGATAGGCTACCTTTGCTCTGCAATACCAAAAAAAATGGAATATGACAATGCCATTGATCGGTAGCTCCATGATGGCATTCCTTGTAGCTTCATTTGCTCTATAGGAGGGGTAATTTACATAATACCTATGCTCGAAGGGGATGGAGGTAGCAAACGACATATTTGTACATGCAAGAGTTTTTCTAATCAATGGTAATTTTAAACGAAAGTAACCTTGCATACAAGGGAAGGCACTATAAGCTTTTGAAAATTTCTGTCTGCATAGTGCGTAAATGATCCGAATTTGGTAAAGTACAAGAGCTCGCAAGCATAGTTTTTAGAGAAAAGTGCAGAGGCAGAGACGTTATAACCTTGTTGGTACAAAATATACCCTTCTTCAAAGTACCTTAAAGTACTTGAATTTCTAACAAACAAGAACAAAGCGAGGATATTTAAATGTTGTGTGTTTGTTGTTTATGAGAAGAACTAAGATCACATTGGAGTACGATTGCAATAGGCAGCAAGGAAGAGAAGTTGATATAAAATCGTGGCAGTGAAAGAATATGAGGATAAACTTCAATAGAATTCAAGTACCACTGTACTGGAAATTAAATAAATCACAGTTTTTGAAATGAATTGTGAACGAATGCACGCCAAATGAATAGAAGCTACTATACTGAGAATTTTGAAAAGAAGAAACATCCCGCACTGAAACAGGCAAATATATCAGACACGTTTTGGATATAGTTTAGCTGCCAAGTCTCTCGCATTCCGCTCGAGACTGCAGCATTTCAAGCTTGTCTCCAGCCGAGCTACAACAACAGCAAAATCTGGAAAAAATCCCCAGCATTTCATGACGCACAGAGCTGAACAATGAAAAATACTGTGAAAGCTGCAGGTCTTCCCCAGAGCCTCGACCAATCAAAAACTGATGAATAACGTCCTGTTTTCGACCATGACGCGCACTTTACGGTGAACACTTTTTGGATACTCCAAAACAAGCTCTTTTGTGGTTACTCAGTGCCGCTGCGCAGCACTCATGCTCTCCAGCAGTTTATTTTCCGAAACTTGGTAACTATGAGATGCAATTCTGGTGAGAATCACTCCAAAAGAGAATACCTACTCTCATTAGTTATGTTCATTTACAATCAGCAATTTAAGGCCTTTCAATTAAATCGACAAAATTATTATATAAGTTATGGCATTTCGATACCAAATTTCATGCTACTGTATGCCATTTTATGCCGAAGTCTCACGGAGTTACTGCTATATCATGCAACATAATCTTAGATTTCATCCTATTCAATGCTACTCCACCTCTACATTGTCAACAATACACTCTTACTTATATAAATAAAGTCTATAAGAATATTGAGGCTCAAAATCGCTATAATTTAGGAATAATTTAAGAATAATGCGAGGCTCAACCTTCATCAAGACATAAGAAACTTTTTGTATCACAATTATAGTACTGCTTTCAGATGTACTTTTGCATTATCGATACAAAATATAAACTATTGCTTAATTTTATGATGTACTAAAACAGCAACAAAGACTGGAATATATTCCTTAAACGTTTAGGCCAAGTTACATCCTTACTATTTAAGAATAACTTAAGAACAATTCTAGGCTTAAAATCGGAAAAATGTAAGAATATTGAAGTTCGGCAAAAAGTTAGGTATTTTTAAAAAAAGTGTGCATTGATCCAAATCATGTATTTTCTTTGGTAAAGGCACTAGGCTAAAGCACCTTCAAAAGCAAGCAGATTAAATAACAACCAGGGGGTGATTTCTAAAACTTTTAACAAGGGGGGCTCTAGGTGCAATGTCAGAAAGTGGGTGTGGCCTGTTTGTAGCCACACGCATATTTTTGAAGATGGAGACATGATAATTTAGTCTAATTGTGATATATTATATAGCCAACATCTACAAAGATCTCAATAGCCAAGTAGTGAGGAAATTCATCTTAGTAATACCGTACAAAACATTGGAAGCAAGGTCAATCACTTTGAACATCAAGATTGATACAAAAATTCGGGGAAGATAACCCCCAAAATGAATACTAATTTTAACAAGGGGGACCCCGCCCCCTGAGCCCCCTAGAAATTACCTCTGCTAACAACTCAACAGTGTATCATAGAAGTATGGTTTCGTTTTTGATATTCTGCAACTAAAGTACACATTTTTATTGCACAAGACTAAAGTTTATGAGGAAATTTATGAGGTTGACATTAATCTAAGAATAATGTACGGCCCAAGCTTCACCAACACTTAGAACTTTTGTGCGTTCAAGCTTTAATGGTGCTTTTAGATTGACTATTGGAAAATAAATATACACTCTGTTCCTCTTTTGATTTCCTTTATCATGAGGAAAGATTCCATCAAAGATTTGAATATAGTACTTTAGCTTCCAGACCAAGTTACACCCCTTTGGCACTTAAGAATGATTTAAGAATAATCTTAGGCTCAAAGCCAGAATGTTGAAGATTGGCAGACAGCTACAATACTCGCCAAAAGTCCTGGGACACTTTGTATATTTTTAATCTGGACGGAGCATTCACCCCCCTCTTCCCCCTAAACAATGTTGGTTACTGAGAGAAGCACATGCGGTAACGGAAAAATTTTTCGTGCACAATAACGCCAAGTGTCTCAGGAACATACCGACATTGTTTTAGGGGGAAGGGGGTTTGCATCAAGGCGTGATGGTTGAAATGCTGAGAAAGCTATGATTTTTCACAATTGTTTGAAAATGTCCCAGGGACTTTTGGCAAGTATTGTAGGTAGTCTTATGAAAAAGCGTGTATCTCTTCAAGTATACGGTATGCATTAAAATATATTGTCACCGAAAAATTCAAGATATTTTATGGCAATTTATATCCAGTGGCTACATTTTATAGCAAGTCAAAAATATTTACACTAAACGCAAAATCCTTCGCTTATATTTTAATTTATGCTGTCTGGGAAGCTTGCATGGTAAACACCTACTGAAAAATCATTCCTAGCTGATTAATTCGTCAAATTTCCTATACAGGAGCAAATGACTTGTAAAACGCCCGGGGCATATCCTTGAATAAATGCCTTCATGCAATGGAAAGGCAGAAGATTATCCATACAGCATGAATTAACAAAGCGAATATCAATTAAAGACAGCTTTGGAGGAGTCAGCCAGCCACAAACTCGAAAAACATGCCAAGACAAAAAATGTCTTTCTCCAGCGGCACGAAAAACAGCGAAACACACCGCAAAATACAAACAGGAATCAATGCTTAATTTCCGACAATTACGTCACAAGCCTCTGGTGTTCTCGTAATCATTCATCTATTACGGTAGTAGATTATGCAGTCTAATTGATAATATTACAAATGACTCTGTTTGACTTCAGGCTATCATAAAAACACCATGTCGACGAGGATTACGCTTTTGAAAATGATAATGCAAAGGAGAACAACCCGTTTAAACATCCTCAAACTCGTAAGGAAAAATAACGAGGGCACCAGGCAGGGCAATTCTAAAAGGGGAAACTCCTAAACTGTAGATGTGGTTATTTAAGCATACGTTTAGGGAAAAAGCAATATACACCTTTTTCAAGAATAGGCACCGTGGCGTTAACTCAATGAAATTTAAGAATAATTCAAGAATAATACTACAAAGCTTTACCAAGACTGATATAATTTTTCCTTGAGTTCTTTATAGATTAAGTTTTATAACATAAAATCTCTGCCAAATCTTGGAACACTTGCATTATTTCTGCTGCTCATTTAGTAGTATCCCCCTCTCCCCCTCTCCCCCTCAAAATAATGTTGTTAAATACAGTGTTGACAGATACAGAAAAAGTCGCTATGCTTGCAGACCCTTCTCTGACAAATAAACACTTAATTCAACATTGTTTTGGGGGGGAAGGGGATTTCCATCGTTCGACATGGATAAGAAAATCATTTTTATCAGAAGTTGTGCATTAATTAATTGATGTTCTAAGGACTTTTGGCAGAGATTGTAGACAGCCGGAATATTAAAAGGAACTTATATTACCAAAGGTATAGAATGCTAAGGAGCTTTTCAATTTGAAAAATTTTCAAATTTTCAACGAACTCTATTTTCAATTTCTATACACGTTTATGGTAAATCCTCGAATTAGCCCCCCCCTCGAAGAAGCTCCCACCCTAGAGCTACAAATTGGTAATAAGCTTCCCCTAGAATAAACCCCCACACAAGCATGTGACTGTACCTATTTTAGAGTCTGCTAGTGCTTTACGGAACTAGGAAAGGAAAAACAGCCATTAATTAACGAAACTTTGCCTGTCCTTTAAAAAAATCCTATTGCTTGTATGTACAACATCGAAGAAATAGCTTACTAGTAGGAAAATTTCGACTGGACCATGACTAACTACCAAGATTTCCTAAGCCCCCCTCTCGAAAAAGCCCCCCTTTTCGAATAAGCCCCCATGCAAAAATCCAAAAAATTAATAAGCCACCAGGGAACTAATTAGCGAATTTACGGTATATTTTTCTTTGAGCTCTTTATAGATTAAGTTTTATAACAAAGATATCAAATTTACTGCCTACTTTGTTCTCAATTAGCTTCTATAAAGTAGCACATTGACAAAAAATTGAATATTTACTTTAATTTTCTAGCAAATTAGAGCCCATTGTCGTCCAAGAATATTAGAATACTTTGATTCAATAAACTAGAGCCTGGAGTCGTGGAGTCAGATTTATTTATCTATTGATTTGTTTCCAATTTCTTTAATGTTGGCAAATAAATACCACAGCACGAAAAAGCGGCACCATTCTTTTCACATACTAAAAGCTTTCTTCGTCCGACACTCATCACAGTATGAAAACGTCGGATAGCGACCGAAAGGTTAACCAAAATATATATCCAGATGCGGTTACATGTGATAGGATGCGTCTAATTGGCCTCAAGTGTGACCAGTTAGGACATTTTTACGTTTTCATGCTCTGATATGACGTTTTCATTCTCTGATACGACGTTTTCATACTCTGATGAGTGTCGGACGAAAAAAGCTTTTAGTATGTCAAAAGAATGTTGCCGCTTTTTCGTGCTGTGGTAAAGTTCTGTAGTACCAAAAGACTATATATGCAAATAAATACAAAACTAGCTAAGAAGCCAATTAATGCTAACGAAGTAAAAAAATATCATACAGTATTCGTTAAGAGAAAAAAATTAAAAACATAAAAACCCTAGTCTATTAATAAAAACTTTGCACAATATGCAGATGCAAGTACTTCCTTTCCGTCGCTCTATTTTCCGTTTGAAATTAGTTAGCGTGTCGGGGTCCTGAACTTCCTCCAGTACTTAGGCCCATAAATGGTGACCTATGTACTGACTGTAGTGGCCTTACTGACGACAGACTTTAAACCAGACATTACAAGGACAATGGATCCTTGTGAAAAGCAGAACAACCAGCTGAGCATGACCTATCCTATCCTTAATACTTATCCTTGTTCAAAGAGTGCTACAAACTTTGTGCAGATGATCATGGTGAATTTAGGGTAGGTTATGAGCATCTATGATCAATCCAAAGTAGATCAATGAAGATTGATGATCAATTTGGGAGTATATCAATTAAGATCCCGGATGATCGATGACGATCAATGCTTGGTTGTCACGGTTGCCCTTAGTACTTCAGGAAAAAACTCCCTGATTTTCCTTGATATTTTCAGTGAAGTCCTACTAACTCCCCTCCTCCCGATTTTTCCTGATATTTTCATAGCCCTGAATTAAAATACGGGCTTTGGGAGTGTGTTGACCCTATTTTTAGCCATTCAAACATTTGGTTTCATAAAACGAAGAACTGCACTTCAAAATGATTTCGTAGGACAGGATGATATCCACAAGGGTTAAATTTAGCGATTGTCACATTCAATTTGATGTGTGATTGAGTACTGTAAACCCTCAAATTACCCCTCTGGGGGCCAATTGATTATTTGGATTTTTGCATTAGGGGTTTATTAACAATTTGTAGTTCTAGGGTGGGGCCTTAATTGAGGGTGGGCAACTCCAAGACTCACGGTATGGAGAAACTCATTACCCTGAAATAAAACAACACAAAACTTAAAACTTCCCTGATTTTGTAAAAAATCTCTCTTATGTCCCTCATTTTCCCTTATCGAACGTAAAATTCCCTGATTTTCCCTGAATTCCATAATTTCCCTAATTAGGTGGCAACACTAATCATGACTGCCGGCTGATGATGGAGCGCTACTCAAAATCGTGGTATCAAAAAAAAAACAGTACAAAAGCGAACAACTTACAACAGATGAATGCGTCCTGTTCTGATGCTTGGCTCTGTCCGATGCATTTGAAAATGCCTTGTTGCATCCTTCAAATTCACAGGCATATGGCCTTTCGCCCGTATGTGACCTTCGATGCGTTTTCAAATTTTCCAGCCTTGAATAGGCCTTTGTACAGCCTGGGTACTAGAGCAAAAGCAAAGTAACAATTACGTACACCGATTGCAACTATCTCAATCGTGTCTCTAATTAATACTACTGGAAGAGTAAAGAGATCCATTCCAAAACACAGCAAAAAACTGCTGTAAATGGAAAAAATTTGGAGGCTTTTTAACTCATGAGTCAGGAATAGACTGGACTCTCTGTCTGTTAATTTCTTGGACTTTTCCAGCCTCCCAGCGTTATTCCGTACCCCCTAAATTACTTATGAGTCTGCAATGCGATCGAGTCTTACGTAACTTGATAATTCGAGTTTTTCACTTTGCTTACTGTTGAAACTACTTGTAAAACCCACTCATACCTATTAATGATTAGACAAATTTTCCACCCACATCACATATTCCAAACCCCGTCTATTCCGGACTCGAGAGTTGGGGCGCAAATTGAAAATCAAGAAAGGACCAACTGGCAAAGTGAGCCCTTGCTGCCAATCACCAAGTCATGCAAGACAGTCATGCCATAATCGAACTAGAAAATAAAACTCGCAAAAAGGCTTTAAACAGCATGGAATATAGGAAGCCTGATCAAAGATGGTTTATTGGTCAAAACTTATCTCCAAGCTGATATCTATTTTCGTGAGAACATCTTATTAAATTGGTACTACAAACAGACACCGTAAGGTTAGGTGGTTTGTCTTCTTATCACAGAAAATTTATCCACTCTGGCGTGAAAGATTATTGAAATTGCTATATGTACAAACTTGCCGACATGAAGATTTTGGTAAGATAACTCCTTAATGTGGAATTGCAATTGAATTCGTGGAATCCAACGCTGTCCACTACATTAATTATGGATAAGAAGGTATTCCGAGATAGTTTCATTAAGAAAAAATGGGTAAAAAATTCCATAAACTATCATGATTCTAAGTCCTAAAGGACGTTAAAGATTTGAAATGAATATTACTTGATTTGACTCAAGATAATTGGAACTTGCGATAAAAGTTCACAAAGCGCAAACAAGATGGGCTAACTGGCGCTAGTTACTAAAGAAGGTGCAGCGCGCTCTACAAAGCTGAAAGTACCACATCCAATACTGCTGGTGAAGATGAAGACTCCCAGAGAGACAGACAGTGAGGACAGAGGTGCTCATAACCAAGGCGACCAGAAATTGATTTTCATAATTGGAAAAATTGACCATATTTTTATGGTGATTTGGACCTTATATTGACGTTATGAATAAAGAAAAACAACTTAATGACAAGATTAAACACTGAAAAAATACAGAAGGTGCAAACATTCACAATTTTGACTTTGCTGACCTAAAAAGTGCTAAATTTTAACAATATTTTAAACATGTATTTGCAATTTTGACTTTATTGACTTTTGGTCGCCCTACTTATAAAAGTGCGACCCTCTAGAAGGCATGATGTCGAATAAAATTGCCTCGCCATACGTTAAGTTAACAACACTGGAATTTTTGAATAAACTTAGTAAAGAATCATTTATTCCTAAAGTACAGTTACAATGATTATAGATGATGAATGATAATGATTTGTGATGATCGTCAATAATCCGTAATGATATACGATGATCAAAAGTGATCGGTGACAATCGATGATGATCGATTATGATCGATAGTGATCTGTGGTGATCAAAGATCATCCGTAATAATAGAAGATGACCGATAACGATCGGTCACAATCGATGACGATCGACAATGATCGATAATGATCTGCGATAATCAAAAGTCCTCATTAATGATAGAAGATGATTGAAAATGATTGGTACAATCGATGACGATTGGTGAAAGTAACTTACATCACATGCGTGAGGTTTTTCGCCAGTGTGACGTCTAACATGCACAACCAGCATGTACATTGCTTTGAAAGGTTTTTCCTCTCTAGCACAGCCTTTCCAATAACATGTACAATCCTTTTTACTTTTCTGTATATGATCGCTGTTGACGTGTGCAACCAACGCGGCTTGACCCTCGTAAAGATTTCCACAGTCCTTCCAGTAGCATCTAAAGTCATTCGATGCTTCATCATCATCTTCTTCAGAATTAATCAAGGCGTTGGATGAGGCCTAAGCAGAAATACGAAATTATAATATACTTTTTAATAAGAATAAAGTTTATAAGAATATTCAAGCTCAGAATCGCTGAAATTTACGAATAATTTAAGAATGCAAGGCTCAAGTTTCATCAAGTCTTAGAATTTTTGTGTATTTGAGCTACAGTACTGCTTTTAGATTAACTTTTAAACTATTGATACAATATTTGCTATACAGCTCAACTTATAATTTGCTTTATGATGAAGTAAGACATCAATAAAGATTTGAACACAATCTTTTGATTTTTAGAAGTAGTTACACCTTCGATATTTAAGAATAATTTGAGAATAATATAAGGCACAAAATCGAAAAAGTTTAAGAATATTGAGGCTCAGCAAAAATTTGGTATTTTCATAAAAGTGTCTATTATTATAGTCAAGAAAAGCAGGATGTGCCGATGGGGGCATGGGGGCGTCGCGTCAGTTGGTCAGAATGCCCCCCAACAGAAGGTGTCTCGACACATTACTGAAGTAAAGGTGCATTTTCTGAATGTATTTTTACTGAAATGCATGCATATCCACCATCTTCATAGCAATGCTCCTACAACATTCTGAGCCCGTCTTTAATGAGATACTGGTGAGGCACTATTTGTAGCTAACAGCAATAGCTACGGCATAGAGAGCCCTAATACCCAACGCTAGCCTTAGGCGAGTGGTTGCCAAAGGGGTGTGGGGTGGCACACACCCAAGTTTATAGTGATGGCTCGGTAATATGAAAATCGTCGGTAAAATGGAACTAATGATCGGTAAAGTGGCAATGGCCAATTACAAACAGTCCCTTTCTTTAACGGCATCAACATGACTTTGATGACATAGCACAGAGGTGGCCGACCCGCGGCTCTTTCCCTGGTTCCTTGCGGCTCTTGCACTCATATTGAATTCAGTGAGATATTTTCGAGTGAGAGGAAAGTATGGGGGTGATGTTCATGTACCCCATGAATTTGATGTGGCTCTTTGTCGTACTACTGTAGAGAATGAGGCTCTTAGCCTCTCACTGGTTGGCCACCCCTGACATAGCATGTTGGCATTAACATGTTAACTACTTTATGTTGGTAATATCATCCTTATACACCACCCCCTCCCCCCACTCCTCAAAAACCTTCAAGGTGCGCCCCTCACTAACCCACAGATACATTTAAACTAGTGTACAGACTATTCTCTAGAGAACTTGCTGATCCGTTCCACAAGTGGTACGGATTGGCCTTCCGTCTACACTGCAACTAGCAATCCGTACCAAAATTGGTACGGGTCGCCGTACCACTTTTGGTCCTTTTAGGAAAAGGACAAAAAGTGATCCGTGCTAATTACAAGTGGCATTTTTAGACTGCTTCTAAACTGGTACGGATCACTTTATGGTCCGAGCCAAAGGTGATCCGTACTCAATGTAAACAGGGCCTAGGTAGAGTTTTCTTGGCATCATACAATATCCAACTTGAGTATGCAAAAGGGAGAATTCTTTCTCTCAAACAAGCGGCTATTGCACTGATTTGTACAATAGTGAAATTAAGGTCTAAATGATGTTACTATCTCAAAACCCTTCTCAACCTAGAAACTGAAGCATTTAA
The DNA here is from genome assembly GCA_018155075.1 of Cassiopea andromeda. NCBI lineage: Eukaryota > Metazoa > Cnidaria > Scyphozoa > Rhizostomeae > Cassiopeidae > Cassiopea > Cassiopea andromeda. The sequence goes on along the minus strand of WIPJ01012048.1, from coordinate 56,003 downwards.
AACTAGATAACACAAATATTTCTAAATAAAGTTAGGTGTAAATATCATAAATCAACCAAAACTATGGAATGACAGTGCAAAAAATTGATAAAGTGAGTTGGTTCCCGGTTATACCACATTCTAAATCCGGCACGGTACTAACTCATAATTCAAACACGAATCCACTACACGTTTTTTTATAAGAAACAAACTCTCTGTCTTGCTCATTCTTAATACGTGCAACCACCAACTGCATGGGCCCAAATGAATCATGGGAAGATAAATGACCTAGCACTTGTTTACAACTGCCACGCACGTAGAGGTATTTGGCTTCATTTTGTAAGGGAGAACAGGGATGAAAACTTTGACCTAATAAGAACTCAAAAATCGAATGAAAATCCATCGTGAGAAAGAATGTAATTCAAGTGGAAATCGTTGAGCATTCAAAATACTGTTTTCAAAACCAATTTAAGTCCAATGGCATAATCAAAATAAACATAACGGCTTATTCAAATCCTCTTAGAAAAATATACAGAGATGATCCAACGCTTTCTTTCAAAGATTGAAACGGAAAATGAGAAGGCAAAACAATGTCTATTTTGAGTATATAAAATGTTCTCACAAAGACGGAACAATCTTGCTGTTTGATCGAGTTATGCAGGCTACTTCTAGCAAAACAAAACATTTCTTTTCATTGGACACTTTGTATTAATGTGGATTTCAAAATATTTGCAATTGGAGCAAAGCTGGACAAAAAGAATCAAGCGAGGCAATGATTTGATGTTAACCATAACAGTTGAAGATTAAAATACAAACGTCGTAACCTTCAAATTCAAAAATTCCACCAGGGACCATGAGACCTAAGAACACAACATGCGGGTCCATTTACAGCGTAAATGTACTTTAACGACAAGGCGGCGCATGTCCAGTATCCCCTTAGTCCCAGTCCTCAAAAGAGATCATACGATTAGGACTTCATGTGTTAGAGCAGAATGCAAACCATAGCATGCCTATTCGGACTATCAACAGAAGCAGTGCCATTATTTAGCCATTACTGCCAACCCGTGCTGTGCTATTGAAGTCATACTTCCATTCCATTATGTATACACTACTTAGAGATTTTTAGGAGCCGGGGGCGTTAATGTGTATTACAGAGATACAATCTTCTTTTTTTTATAAGAACACGACACGAACCTAGAATTTGGTGGATAATTAAGAACAATGGTGAGGCTGAAAAGCTTTCTACTAACATATGGCCATGAAATGTTTCGTTGCTAGCCTCGATAGAATTGACAGCCTTGCCATTTCTCCCTTTGATTTTCGTGAATTACACTCTTTTTTATATAAGAGCCAATAAAATTGAGGTTCAGACTGACTTTTCCTAATTTTCCCAAATTTTTGAGGCTAAATTGTTCTTAGTTTGTCCTTAACTTTAGCGTGTAGGCCATTTAGAAATACTTGACAATACAATCTACAAGACAACATTGGACATCGTGATTGTTTGAGAGCTGAATGTTATAACCAAGATAATCTCTCTTGCATATTTATGTGTTTTATTGAAAAAAGTTTATAAAAACTTAGGAATAGACAATGTTACCACAATACGTAGTTTCGCTAGGAGCAACTAATTTGCGAAAGTCAAAGAAAAAGTATCAAGGCTGTCAATTCTTCTCAGGTTAACAAGGAAAGGATGTTTCGAGTCCATTGGTCAGTGGAAAGCTTCTGCATCATTTTCCAGAAAAAATTCTACAACAAGACTTCGGGCTCAGCCTTTTTCTTAATTTGTAGAGGCCCCCAGAGGGGTCTGTGTTCCCGTGTTCCTTTGAAATATTTCCAATCTCCTTTATTCCCAAAAATGTTTTTAACTGTTCCCTTAAAAGAAATGCCGAATTGCTCCCCAGAATCCACTTTTATCCCAAGTTACCTTGAAACATTTACACATGTTCCCATGTTCCTATTAATAAAAAAGGCAAGTTCCCTTATTCCCCATAATCCCCGGGGGCGCTCATCTGTTCCTAATTTTCCAAAACAATTCAGGCTCGTGTTCTAATAAAATTTTTCTAATAAAAGTGAAGTTGACCCTAGCAAAATCAGATACTGTGCTAACATTTGTCTATTTATAATCATTTGAAAACCTTTTTTAATAAAAAACATTAATATGCAAGAAACACCATCTCGGATGGAACATTCTGCTTATGGGCTATCAGTCAATCAAAACATCCAATACTGTCTTTTATATTGTCGTTCTACGTATATCTGAAATGCCTAAATCCTACCAAATTATGCACAAATCAAGAACAGCTCAGCCTCGAAGTTTTGGAAAAAATAAGAACAGTCCGTCTGAACCTCAATTTTACCAGTTCTTATAAAAAGAGTATACCTAAATGGATGATTGAATCTTGGTGCAAATGCCGTTATGCCTCGGCTCTATTGTTGGGACAGTATTAGTAGATCTCGCTAGAGCCTACGATTGTATTCGTACACTATTTATTGATTGTCAAATTGGAGGCTTATGACTTTGACAGAGAGCCTCAAATTTACATATAGCTGCCTGACGGGCGTGTTCAAAGGGCTAAAGTTGGCACTTCATACAGTTCCCTTCGTAATATTAAGATAAGAGTTCCACAGGGATCAGTTCTTGGACCAATGCTATTTAATATTTACAACAATGATTTGTTCTAAATTGACTTGGAATCGGAAATCTGTAGCTTTGCAGACGATAACACAATATTTACAAGAGGTATTGACCCGAAAGAAGTAATAATTAAATTGGAAGATGCCCAATGTATCACCTTGAAATGGTTTTCTGGAAATGGCTTTCTGGAAATGGGATGGTAGCAAATCCTGAAAATTCGAGTTCTAAATACATATGAACTATGGACCATCTAAATACATATGAACTGAACTTTCTTGATTTTCTCGAGCAGTTGAGTACTACTTTCGTAAACACCACTTGTTAGAAAAAAGTTTAACGTGTATTGCAAAATTGATCCTAAATTAAATGAAGGTTGTTCATCCAGACAGTTCTACATAGAAAATACCCATGCATTCATAAAAATGCTAAGCAAAATTCATGCAACGTACTCTTTGGCACCGAATAGAAGGGGATACGATAAGGAAGGGGGGTTAATATTTTGCTAAAAAGCATAAATTGGGGGCTGTTAATTGATGGGGGGTCAATCTTCACTAGACAGTATGGGGACCTAAATATTATATAATTATTGCAATATAGTTTTTCTTGATTTCCCTACTTGTCAATATTGATTTGCGTTCAAAATGCCAATGTACTTTATTTACTTATCCTTTTTAAAACTTTCAAATCTTTAGGTCAGTAAAATGTGGGTTTGGATATTCTTGAAAATTGTTTAGTTGGGCGGGTTTCATTTTCAAAACTCTGCAATCGGGGGCCCCTAATATTCGATGTCTAAGGGTAGGACTAGGGGGTGTACTAAGATAATTTCCGAAGGGGAGAGGGCGTTTTAACCATTTGACAAACTACTGTCAAGAAAAAAAGGTCACAGAAACACTATGAGCAATTGGACGCTGAATCTCCAGCAACATGTCAGACTTTTGACTAACTTTCTTACAAATTCGTACACAATTTCATGTGTCACGCCCCCCGCCAAATACACACATCACACAACTTAATTTGGCTTTCACGTCACTATTTTGAATATCCAACCATGTTCAATATACAGTATAAAATTTCACTGGACCGATGAGACCCTATTATTCCGAACATCGCCGCATGTCGTTCTACGCCAAAAGAGTTACAACGGAAATTCATGAAATACTGGCAATGTTGGACAATAACGTTATTATGAATTGAAAGAATGACACTCCACAATGCAAGACGAACATTAAATACGGTTATGCAATTTATGGATACAATCTGAGTTGAACAAGAGAAATGAGATAAGCGAGAGAAATCCCTCAATAAGGAAAACAAATGGCACAGTAATCCATTCTGTGTACAATCTCTCTATTTATAAGAATGAACTATTAAGAATATTGAGGTTCAGAATCACTGAGATACAAGATTAATTTAAGAATGATGCACGGCTCAAGTTTTATCACAACCTGGAATTTTTGTGCACTCGCGGAGAGATCATACACTGTTAGAATAACATATCATGTTCCATTTTTAATTTGCTTTATGATAAAACAAGACACGCACAAACATCTGAATAAATTGATTTTATTTTGAAGAAAAGCTACACCACCTTTGGCACTTAAAAATAACTCAACCTTTTTTCACCCTTGGAAAGCAGCATCTTTGCTGAAGGGTGCTCCTCCATAAAGAGAATTTTAAAATAAAATAAAATGTTAAAATGACATTTAAAAGTTGATGACTTGATTACATCCTACTACATCTGAAGAAGATGGATTAGGAAGACGAATAATAACAACACTTTCACAATATCAGCACTCGGTTAGTAACAAACTAACAAACTGTGTTCTAGAAAGAAAAGGCTTGAGTCTTGAACTTTTACTTTTCAAAACAAGAGATCATATATGCAATCACGTCAGAAAGGAGAGGAAGGGTGTAATGACGGGTGTAATGAAGGCTATTTGGATCTATGTAATTATGACTAAATTGCGAACTTTTCTAGACATCATACAAGTAAGCATGACCCCTAACATCATATTTCTCTGTCCACAGCAAAACTGTGGTTTTCTGGTCCCAGACGGTGGAATATACCTTGCTTTCAACTCTTGTCTTTATCTACCGTGTGGCTATGTGGTCAGACATGGCACTCCACATTTGGCAGCGCAATGTAATCGCTCAGGTGACCAGAAAACGTTCATAGCGATCAGAAAACACTCCTACGATCAGCAATCACTCCTAGCGATAAGGAATCATTCCTAGCGACCAGAAAACATTTCTTGCAATCATAACAATCTCTTTGCGAATAGAGAACACTCCTAGAGATCAGCAAACACTCTTGTCAATATGAAAACTTTTAGCGATCAAAACAACTCCTAGCGATATGAAAAATTAGAACGTGCAAATATTAACGTCCCAGTCGTAAGAATCAGAAATGACTCTATTTTAAGATACGTCGCTGAAGTCTCCGACTGTATTAATTTTTTTGGCATTTAAACTAGGCCATCACAAAGATCACAATTATAGCAAGAATCAGTAATCGGAAAAATCTCCGATTTTACGATTCATAGGACATATGAGAGCCAAGCTTGACAGACCATGCATATGCAGATAAAAGAAAACATTAGGGCGTATTGTTATTAAACTATTTCATCAATTTCATCTTTCTCTTGTCGTCTTATCTATTGTAATAATCGCAGTGCAACTGCGGGGTGCACGTACGCTTTACATCACTTTAGACAATTATCAGTTCGGAAAGGACTGGGCAAAATTTTTATCAGCAAGTTCACAAAACCTAAGCTATAACGCATTGTATTGAAAGATGACATTCTATAATTGAGATAAATGAATTTTTGAGTACAATTACTCAACAATTGAATGCTGAAAAATTGACAAAACAGCATAGGTAATGCAATAATACGCTCTTGTTATAAGAACAATTGCAAAATTTCGAACAGCATTATACGCCATTTTTGAAAACAAATATCTAGGCCCTTCGTTTCTATACTTTTGTACCCTGAGTGTAGATGATTGTCTATACTCTTTTAATTAAAAGAGCCAGTAAACTTGCGGTTCCGGCTGGCTTGTCTTAATTTTCCCCAAATTTTGAGGCTGCATTGTTCTTACTATGTTCTCAAATTAGTAGCGTGTAGGCCATTTGGTAATACATTGAATGACGATATACAAGACAACATTGAAAGTTTTGATTGTTTGAAAGCTAAGTGTTACAACCAAGATGGTCTCTCTTGCATATTAATGATTTTTATTGAAAAAACTTTATAAGCAATTATAAATAGACAATGCTAGCATAGTATCTAGTTTCACTAGGAGCAACTAATGTGCAAAAATCAAAGAAAAGAAGTGTCAAGGCTCTTAATTCTCCTTAGGATAACAAGGAAAAGACCTTTCATGTCCAATCGTTAGTGGGAAGCTTGTGCTTCGTTTTCCAAAAATACCTTTTTGACAAGGCTTCAGGCTCGACTTTGAGCTTAATTTGCTCTTAATTTTCAATCAAATTTCAGGTTCGTGTTCCTACAAAATTGTTCTTATAAAAAATAGAGTAAATAGTCTGTTAGTACTACAGAACTTTACCTCAGCACGAAAAAGCGGCAACATTCTTTTCACATACTAAAAGCATTTCGTCGGACAAAAAAGTTTTTAGTATGTGAAAAGAATGTTGCCGCTTTTTCGTGCTGTGGAAAAAACAGTTTAGATGAAATAGGACATTAGCGTAAGGTGTATGGTCCTCTGATGGTTGTTCTACATTTAAAAACAAAATTTGAATAATAACAAGCTTATACAACAATCAATGCCTAAAAATACATTTATAAGAACCACTTTTGGCCTAGTCTTAGATTTTTTACCATTTCAGCGTCACAACTTTCTTAAAGCTGTGTTAATAAAACTTTTTGAGTTCTGGTATTTCTGCGCTTGCGCATTGAAGGTCAATGCAAAATCTGCATGCACACTTGAGAAAATGATAAGAGCAGCCGTGGCCTAGCGGCAATGCACTCGACTCAGACCAACTTGGTCCTGGGCTCGAGGCCCACCGCAGACCATTGGTGACGTCAGGAAGGGCATCCGGTCCTAAATGCTCGTCCCAGAACTAAAGTCCTCTCAGAGGCAGCCTCCAAGCCCCAAGGAATTGGGGGAAACGGAAGTACAATCGAGTAGTAGTCAATAATGGAAGCAAACATACTTTCTTCATAAGATTATGTCTATAAGAATATTAAGGATTTAATTTGATGAGATTTAAGAGTCAATTAAGAGTAATGCAAGGCTCAAGGTTCATCAAGACTTAGATTTCTGTTTATCTGAGCTCTCTCTAGTTAAAGTTCTATAACCTGCCGTGCTTCGTTTTCATTTATACCCCCCCCCCACGCTATATAGATATTAAATTTATCCTTCTCTTCTAGCATTATTTTGTTTCTATTTGATGAAGCTGCACATTAATAAAAGTTTGCATTTTTCTTCCCCTAATTTTCAAGTGAACATACGCCTTTTCTCATCCAACAAAAAAGAATATTCTTAGACTCAAAACAAAAAACACCAATAAGAATAGTGAGGCTCTGAAAAAACCTAAGTATTCCTATTAAAACTGTTGTGAAATTTTTGAAGAAAGGGAAGCATTGCATATAATTTCAAAAATAAATAATGGAACTTTTATATGCATCTGAACCAGGGGTGTCGTGGAGGGGGGCTCAGAGGGCCTCAGCCCCCCTTGATAAATTATATAGTTGTATTAGCGATACAAAATATAAACTCTTGCTTGGTTTTACGATGCAGTAAAGCATCAACGAGGATTGGAATATCTTCCTTAAATGCTTACACGATGTTACACCCATGGTACTCTAGAGTAAACTTAAAATAATTCTAGGCTTAAAATCGGGAAAATTTAAGAATATTGAAACTGGCAAACTGGTATTCCTATAAAAGAGTGTATTGATCTTTCAACTTTCTAGCAGTCAAGCACAAATTTCCTATAAATAACTTCCTGATGAAAAACAACATGTAGTAGGTTGAATAAACTAGAAGTTGGGCAATAGGTAGCTACGTAAGTCGCATGACAAAAACATCCAGAGCTAAAAATTTATTGAAACAGAGAGAAAGAGAAAGGCAATATAAATTCTTTCTTTATAATTGTCCTTCGTTTTTAAGATGCCAGGTCATAAAACCAGCGTCATTTACTTTCAATGACGTGAAGTAATTTACGCACCAAATCATAACACCCAAACAACAATGATTTGTCCAGAACAATTAGCATCTGAAATGGAATATATTCACTTATTCACAATTATTGCAAGCTGATCTGCACATTCTCTAACTGATTTTGAGTAATTTCTCCCCCGTCCTAAACAGGGATCCTAAATAGCAAGCCTAATCAGGAACACTATTTCAATTATAAGCCTGGTTTTCATAGACTCCCAGCTAGCAAAAGCCTGTCTATGGAACGTTTACTATTCGCACTAATGTTTATACTTAATTATACGAGATTACAGTACACATTTAGAGCCAGGGTAGGGGTAAGGACTCATATGGGTTGGCAGAATCCAGTTTTTTGGGGCCCACTATGCAATTTCGACAATGAAATGTTTGAAAAGAAGACAAATCTAAGGGACTTACAAAAAACATATATATAATAAGATATTTATATTTATTTATATATATACAAATATAAATAATATATTATTATTCATTTATAGTTAGCACTACATAGCCTCTATATACACCAGAGTGCACTCCATGTAAACCTCACGCCGGAAGTGCGCCAGTAGCTCGTCATGTATACGCCAACGTCGAAGGTTGGTGTACATCTGAGATTGAAAGATCAAAAGAACTGTGCACTTGGATTTGCATTTTATTACGCCAATACGCCAAAGAGCATAGTTTAGGCTATATTCACGCCACCAAACCGACAGGAACGCTAACTCCACGCCAAAGATCTTCGGGCCTAAGTGCATAGAATTCACCTTGGTATAAAAAAAGTAAAGGTAGTCCAGTATACTACGTAGGGGAGTGCCTGTTAGAGAGGACACTGCTCCTGGGCCATCGGCACGTGAGGTAGGGTGGCCAGTTCCTTTCCTCGCTGCCTTTATCTCCCCAGTGTCTCCACTGGGTACCCATTTGCTGCTGGGTGAAGAGTGAGCGAGCGTTCAGTCAGGCATCGAGTCGGGCTCGAGCCGCAGGCCTTCTGCATGGGAGGCATGCGCTCTAACAACTATGCTACCTCACTCATCACCTTGGTATATAATTATATAAAATGAAGCTACACAAAATCCACCAATGCCGCCACCATGCCCCTGATTAGGCCCCATTGGCTTTCGGTTGTTCCGACAGCCAGTTTTTAACCAGGAATTACAGCATTGAAGATACCGCTTAGGATTCCTTCCTTGTTTACCCTCATCTCGAAAAATTACCAAAAATCAGTCCTCAAACAGGTATCTTTTATCTTCAATCTCAGGAATCATGCAGTGTGATTCACATCAGATTAAAATCTTTTGCAAACTTAGCTAATCTCCATGTTTACTTGCATTGTTTTCTTCGGATTTTTTATTTATTTAAAAAGAACTCTACTGCCAACCTTGGGAGGAGGGGAGATTGCTTCAACAACGATATTTTTTGGACATGTATGGAGCAACACGATACAAAGATAAGGTGAGAGATGTACTGCATGTCAAGTGGATGATTGAGCAGCTGTTGAAGGCTGTGAAAACCATAGTTATCAATCACTGCTTTGAGCTTCGCCGGTAAATCTCCCTAACATTTTGGCCCTAATAGCAAATTCCGTATACACCTGAAAAAATGCGAAAATGATATCTCTGGCCATCTGTTGATCCATTCCTAGCTAGGAAAATGAGAGAAATGGGTGGTTAATGAGACAGCTGTATGAGATAGTAAAGATATGTGGAAAGATACCCCATAGTAAAAATGAGTCTGGATCCAGATCTACCAAAGGCATGGCAAAGCGGTAGAGAAAGATAAGAAATGCAGGGGGTCCTACAAGAAAAAAATAAAAACACGGCTCTCGCAACTTGTTATATAACTACATTGAGCCCTTTTGTCTGGTCTCAAGGTAACCTCAAACTTATTGTACCTTCTTTTCAGCAAAATCTATTTTGGGGGGTCATTCGCCCGTCACATAACGCTAATTTTTACGTCTTTCTATCCCTCTCTCGTGACGATAGAAAGCATTTCAAATAAGTTAGAAATGCGAAAGCTCTTGCGGTTTGTCAATGGAAAAGGAGTCACACACCTGAAGAAATGAAAGGCTCCGTGTTTACAAAAGCCAAACTTTAAACTTTATTTTCTTTACACTGGCATTCCTATTGCAGAGATTGCACTCATTCCTAACGCCAGGGCCGCCGGGAGGAAGGGCAGGGGGGTAAATTGCCCCAGGGCCTCAAGGTCCTAGGGGCCTTACACAAGACCCAATGCTTTAAGGTCTGGGGGCCTTATAACGTAAACCAGTTGCAATTTTCCAAAGTGAAGTTTTAGACCCTGAAATTTTTCAGCTTACTTCAATCGCAGGGGGCCTCGTCTTTATCCTTTGATCCTGGGCCTCTGACTTCTTCTGGGCGGCCCTGCCCAAGGCTGGGTCTCAACATTCTTACATTTTTCTGATTTCGAACGTAGGATTGTTCTTAAATTATTATCAAGCATCAATGGTGTAACTTCGCTTGAAAATCCAAGGAATACAGTATACTCCTAATAATCCGGCATATAATAATCCGGATTCTCGGGCAATCCGGACCTTTTCCACATTCCCGACATTTACAAACTACACTGCTTATTTCGGAATATCTCAAAATCAACTATTGGCTTACAAAATGCTCGAAATTATCGAAATAGTAAATAAATACAACCAAAAAACCTTCTTGTGAGAGGAAGGAGACAGGAAGCACCATAACTAGTGGATGTCTCCATAACTATTTCACTAACTAGCTGTTGTTGTTGCTGTTGTGGTGGTAGATACTTGTTAAAGGGCTCCACTATATATACTTCCTTTGTTTCAACTCAATTTGTAACAATTAGCGAAAGCATTATGGAATTATTACTGGAATGCATAAGAAATGTCTCAGAACGACTAGTTTTAAGGTATACGTACAATATTTAAACCCCTACTTCATTCTATGTTTCAAAAATTGACCCTCCTGTTTATCCGCATTTCCGCATAATCCGGGTTTTTTTCTTACTCCCGATGGATCTGGAATATCCGGTGCATACTGTTATTCAAACCTCTGTGGATGCTTATTCCATCATAAACAAAGCAAGAACGGAAAAGACCAATAAATATTTTATCGATAATACAAAAGTTAACCTGAAAGCAGTTTGTAACTTGAATACACAAAAATTCTAAGTCGTAATGAAGCTTGAACCTTGGATTACTTTTACATTATTCTTAAATTTCAGCGCTTTTGAGCTTCAATATTTGTGTTAACGTTATTCTCATAAAATGAGTATCTCAGTTCTTGCATTACATATAGACACACGTGCAAGGACGGGGGGGGGGGCGCAAGCTGATTGACGTTTGCTGAAGCGCGAGTGAAATCAACAAGAAAAACATCATATTGACTCCATACCGAGGGGTAATATCGTTCGCATAATTTGAGGGAAATCTACTCTTTTCATGGCAATATTTATGAATAACGCTACACAATAAAGCATATGGGCGGGTCACTTTGCGAAAAATTTCCGTAAGAGAAATATGGCAGCCGAAAGGCAACAACTCTCAGGGACCAGTATCAACATGGCATCTCAGTAGCTAGTCAGCGTGCCTAGATAGCTTTTGATATTGTTGACTCTCTGACGTAGTGCATAGAGTACCTTCTGAATACCTGAAATATATTTACTATGAATCAACGATGATGCTTTATTACAAAAAAGGTTCCCTTATCCAACCAACGCCCACATCCCTATTGATGAAAAACGCCAACCTCCAGTGCACAATCTTATAAAAACTGCCCGCTGATCCTACCACAATGAAAGCTGGACACCATAGGTCTTAAAACAAGGGGGCGAAAAATGATCATACCCAGCTACCACCATATCACACTGCCAATTACAATGGCCTTTCACGAGGACTATTCGACTAACATGCCCTTGACAGAGAAAACGCAGCGTTCAAGAGAAATGTATCGTATGAAAAAGGAGATCATCAAATCATGGTCATATACCTTACTTCAGGGAGCCAATCCAAATCCCTTACATCCAAAGTTTACGTTCAAATAAACCTAGGCCAGTGGCGTAGCGGACGTAGGGTAGGTTATGATAGCTCCTAAGGGCCCCCAAGATTTTGTAGTCCTGAAAGGGCTCCTTCAGAGGCTCCAAAAACAGGTTTTGTGTAATATATGGGGGACAATTAAAGTAGCGCCCATACTAATACGTTTTCGTAGGAAAACGCATACAATTAGATGCGTTTTTGCACTTTAGATGCATTTAGATACATTTTGATCCATACAAATGTATGCGTTTTCATACGAAAATGCATTAGCGTGGACGCTACCTAAGATGCGGCCCCATTCTTACGCAGTTCCTATGGGCCCCGAGTTTCGTCTCTGTTACGCCAATGGCTTGGATATTCTACGGAGCAGAAGCCATAATCACACTATGACATCGTGGACACACATTGCAAATTGCAATTCCAATTTGCACTAGTAGGTCACACAATCACCGAGACGGGGTGCTGGGGCAAATTGTCCCAGGACATCAAAGTCCAAGGGCCTCATGAGCCTCATATCCTCGGAACCTCATAAGTAAGACCCACAACAATCTTCCAGGGCTGACACCTAAACCCTTTTTTCCTACTCGATTTGGTCGCAGGGGCCTCCTCTTTTCCTTTTGCCAAGGGGCCTTTGAAATCTCTAAACGGCCCTAGTCATTCGCACAGCAATGTCCTGAATGTTGTTGTTGTTTGTATTCTAGGCCTATTTTCATTTTGCATTGTAATTCATCTTATCAATGTTCTTTTCCGTTATATCAATTCCTGTCCTGGCATCCTAGTCACTTAAACTGTAGTCCTTTACTAATAAAAATTATTCACAGCTACTTTGGAACCACGCATTGATAAGTAATAAAAGAAGGCTTTATTGTGTTCGTAACCAAAGATAACATTCAATACAAGACATGACTGTTTAAACTTATTAAGATGTGTTCCTCCGATAAATATCGAACCGGTTGATACTGTGTGGTACGACTGAAGATTCTATTATGTCATCCATCCAAACTCAAACTGGGAACTGAAAGTAATTTCTAGGCCAGTGGGTGAGTGGAATAGGAAGTTAGTTTTGCTTAGGACCTTCAGATAAACAAATACTTAAGACACATTTAAGTTTTGCCTAGCACCACTGACATTTCATATTACTGAGGCCACTTGTCCGAATAATGATACCTACATAACATCATATCGACAACGCAGAAGACCGGTTGTGGACTAAGAGGACTGAAAACAAAATATGAAAGGGGAAAAGTTGGACAGTACTCCACACTTTTCCAAGTATACAAAGGGCCATTCAAATACGATTTTGCGGTTTCCGGTGAACAAAGAACCAGCTAATTCCAAATTCAACTTACGATATTAATTTCAGAAGAAATTGAGGTACCTCATCAGACTTGAACCTGCTCCTTCAATAAGACGGCTGCGGCTCCACATACCAATGAAAAGCCATGTGCAACTTTCCATGAAACCATTTCAGTTCAGGGATGCCGGAGCATATTTGTGAGTGGGGGCCTGGGGAACAGTGGTAAACCCCCAGTAGTGTATGGAGGTGGGATCAAGGGTGGAGCTTCTGAAACTTTCAAAATACGCCCTAAGATTGCAAGAAAACCCTTTTTGAATATCAAAATACACTCAATCTAAGATAGGATAGGTTATCTATTGCATGATATCACAGCTTTTCAGCCCAGTACTGAAATTTTCTTTAACCTTTTCACGATTTTAGCATCAAAAGTTTCTTTACACTTTTCAAAAACATTTATGGGTTCCGATGTTCTGCACAGTAGTGGAAAGTGAACAAGTTCCATGTACACCCGAAATGATGATAAACCTTAGTAAATAACAGAAGTTAAAGTGCTATAGGATAGCCAATATAACATGTATATCACATTTTGTACACAGATAAATCTAATTTTACAATACATATACTCCTACGTCGCTCAGGTCTCAAAATTCCAGTACTTTAATGTTCTTAGTTATTGAACAGCTGAGTACTACCTTCTTACAATACATCTCTCGATTTTACCTCCGCTTCCCCCAATTCCTTGAGGCTTAGGGGGTGCCTCTGAGAGGACTTTAGCTCTGGCACGAGCATTTAGGACCGGATGCCCTTCCTGATGTCACAGCTGGTCTGCAGTGGGCCTCAAACCCAGGACCACGTTGGTATGAGCCGAGTGCATTACTGCTAGGCCACGGCCGCTCGTACCTTCTTACAATACATTTACTTATAAATACACATTAATTACACCTCGAATACGCAAAAATTCCAAGTCTTGACTAAGCTTGAGCCTTCAATTCTAAGCCTTAAAATATCCAAGTATTTTCAGAGCCTCAGCATTCTTAACTTCTGATCTTCAGCCTACAATTATTATTAATTTTTTCTAAAATACCAAAGGTGTAACTTCGCCTAAACACGAAAGAATATGTTCCAACTTTTGTTGATATTTTACTAAGCAAGAGTTCATATTTTGTATCGATAATGCAAAAGTACATCTGAAAGCAGTATTATATCTAGGATAGAAGAAAGTTCTTATGTTTTGATGAAGCTTGAGCCTCACATTATTCTTAAATTATTCTTAAACTTCAGCGATTCTGAGCCTTAATATTCTTATAAACCATATTTTCTAAGCCTTAATGAGGGTTGAGCCTTGCATTACTCTTAAATTATTTTCATAAATTTCAATGATTTTGAGCCTGACTATTCTTACAAACTTTTTTCTTATACAAGGGTATATACAAAACACAGATTTTGAGCAAGATAGACCACGGGTGGAGGGCAACGTGCATGTAAAGAACGCCCATAATTTAGTGAATTTTGAATAATTCATCTAACAATACATTTAGATTTGGAAGTGGATTCATTGTGCGTAAAAATGGCAAGAATGGATTCGGCTGTAGTGCAATACTTCAAGAACATGATAACATATTGCACACAAGGGCGACTTCTAGGGGGTTCAGGCAGGGACGTCACTCCAAGAAATTTTTGGGGGGTGACAGAGGTTGTCCTGCATAAATTGTTTGGCTGTGACCCTGCTACTGCTTTTGCCCGGCGACATGGCAAATGTTCGAGGTTGGGGGTGACCCTGTTTCGTCCCTGGTTCAGGGGTCAAACCCCCTTTTAAATAATTTTGCAGTTTGGGGGGCTCAGCCTCCCTAAAATTTTTTCTATTAATCTTGCTTTTCAAAGTGTATGGACTTCGCTTCCAATGTATTGCATTGTATTGTCATGATGAATTTCCTCACTGCTACATGGCTATTGAGATTTTTCTAGATGTTAGCTATATTTTATCACAATTAAACTTAAGTATTACGTGTCCATCTTTAACAATATGGGCTTGGTTCCTACTAGGCCACAGTCGTTTTACGTCATTTCTCCTAGAGCTCCCCTTACTACAATATTGTAAAATCGCCCATAATTGTTCAACAAATAAAACGGGGTGTGTAAAAAGGAAGATATTCAAAACCTACCAACGTACGTAGGTTCTGTAACAAAAGAGTACGCTTAAACTTCAGCTTCATAACTTTAATGATATACTTCAAACAAGCTTAGCAATTTCCGCTTGCAACGGCCTATGTCGAGAATATTTACATTTCCGCAGAGATTATTTCTCAAAGGCCGTTAGATACCAAGGGTCATATATTGACATTATTTATAGCATTTTGAATATAGGAAAATATCCTTACCTCTGTGTACGAATCGGCGTCTTCCCTGATAGTGGAGCATGGTGACAGTTCCTCATGTTTCACCTCAACCGGGAATCTATTTTCCGATGGGAATCTGTTCTCAGCTGGAAATCTGTTTTCTGCTGGGAATCCTGGCTTTGGTTGCGTTGCTGAGGGCGTTCTTGGGAGGGATGGGGTAGAAAATGGATTTCGTTGTTTGCCAAACACCCCCGGAACAGGAGTGCAGAAAGGTGACGGGCTGATGCTTGCTGCACTAAGGTGACCATATGATCCCGATGCCCTGGATGCCCTAGAGGCCGCAGATGACCCCCTGGAGCCCGTAATAAAGGCAACAAGAGAGTTTGGTGAGGTTCTTATAATAGCATTTAAATCGATACATTCTGCAGACAAGGGCGAAATTGAAAGGCCCCTCTTTTGCCCACGACGAACTGCTGAATGTCGTGGGCTAGAAAAACTACTACTATTTCTGCTTCCAAAATCGAGTACGGTTGACCTGAGAGAATGTGCAGTTGACGGCGGTCTGCTCAACTCCGAGTACATTCCCCGGCGAAGAAACTCAGCGGGTACCATCTGAGGGATGGGTCGAATAGGCTCTGCTTTTATAGCACTTTTCCTTCTCTCTAAGTCCACAGTTGTTCCAATGTTATTGTTATTGTTAACAGAAGATGAGGCTTCCCCTTCAGTTTTAATACTGCTCTGAGGCCTTGAATCTATTTCGCTGCATGATGACGGTAGATTTCTAATCCAGGGTATAACTGACACATCAGACATGGCGGGAGAGTCAGCGATATGACCATGGAAAGCTATGCCAGTACTTCGAGGAGTTTTCACAGCGCGGTTGTTAATTCCATGTGCCTCGTAAAATCCACGCTCCGATGATGATAATCCTTTATGATGCTGGGATGCGTATAATGCGTCTACTTTCGGGGGATGATAGAAATGAGAGAAAGCCGCCGGCTCGCCTCTTCTAAGTTCACGCGGCTCCCTCCACGAGCTATCGGCCATTTCAGTTTTCATGAAGGAATCGAAGGAAATAACCCCGAACGCTGCTACGCTTCGTAATTAGTATGTACCATAAATGCCTTTCACCAATATCAGCAAAGCGATCTAAGATATTGGGATAACCTACTTCCTCGACTCAGTTTATTTTCAAATGACGTACCACATCCCCTATCCAACGAGCAACAGTGTGTATTCTCGCTGACTAGTTCTAGAGAAAGACGAAAACTAAAATCAGTTGGTTAAACACACAGATCTATGCACAGCAGATAGTCGACAGTGTGATTGTGCAAAGAATGATGTACGCTGGACAAAGTAAATATGCCATTCTTTCAAACAAGAGCGTTCAAAATCGAATGCAAACTATACACCCAGGTGAAAGTAGATGGCAAACAACTTGATCATTTGACGGTAATTAAATTCACTTGAATAGCTACGTTGTCTATCAAGTTTCGCTGCACGAAGGAATCTTAATATTGACGTTGAAAAGGCCTACTAATTCAGTTCCTTTTACGTCAACCTAACACATAAACATTGAAACTTAACGAAGGAAAACGATGGATAAAGTATCAAACCTCCTGGCTGCGATCACACGAGCAAATTTGTTTCAGCTTAAGCGGGCCTTCCGTGACTCAGAACGGAACTGCACATTTGAATAAAAAGTATGCATAAGTCGAATTACAAAGTCCGTTTTTCGCTATTTACAACTGTTGTCGTCATTTGCACCGTTCAGAGTGAACACAAACGGGTTTACACGAAATCATATCTGATGACAATCCAGGTATACGTTCAGGTATTCGCTGAACAATTGTTCTTATCGATAAAATACACGCAGTTTCTCTTCTTATGATTTGAGATGCCTATCAACATCTATTGTTCTCTCTCAGCCATGTGAAAATCTTTCTCTTTGAGCTCAGCGCTGAGTTGAGTTGTGAATTCCACCATCCCCTTTACTACCCACAAAAAGTTCTGTGGAATCATCCATGTGTCACTTGATACTCTATTATAAAGTACAATAAGCCTCCCTCGCTGGGGCATTGAAAATGTTGAGAATACAGTTGTTTGAGATCAGTGGTCCAATGTCAAGTAGTAAGTTGGATAATTAAAGCATGGCATACTTATTTCCTACGCAGAGATCACTGAATCGATGAGAGCAGGATACACGTCTTTTTACATAAGCAAAGATTATAAGAAAATGAAGCTTAAATGGCCAAAATCTTTAGAAAATTGTAAGAAAGTCACAGGGCTTAGTTTCCAAAATTAAGTGTTTTTGTTGGCTAAAATATGAGAGTGCGTCATTGTTACCTTCAAAATGTTAAAGTTTACGTCCAAATTCGAGTAAACAAAATAAATACAGAAGTGTAACCCATTTTAGCCAGTTTATTTCTGTAAAAGGTAAGACACTTTTACGAAATATCAGGCTCAATTTAAGGAAATGTTAAGAAAGTTGAGGCTCAGGCAAAATGATGGTTGTCTTATAACAAACCGTGTATTGATGTGTTTGAACATAGTCTTGATCATAATTAATCATCAACGCCTTAATTTTCAAAATCACCACTTACTCTACTAGTATTATCGCTATCATTTTCTTGTACAATTTTACCTTCCTCTATGTTAGGTCCTTGATCAGTCATATTTTAATGATGCGATCGAGTCGTCTACCCTCAATCCACCCTGTTGCTCCTAATAAGCATTGGGTTGGTGAATCCTTGAGGTTGCTTCTCGCTAGAAAAGGCTAGCTGGACATTTTACACATCACCACCGCCACCACTATCAATATTGCCATTATCATCATCATTGTTAAAAGAGGTAATCGAGGCTACACTAAATCCATTCTGTTACCCCAACAATTGCTAGGCAGAGCTGTAGCGTGAGCCATTGAGCCTGCTTTTCACTGAAGGGGCCTGGTTGGACTCCAGCCATGGGCTAGCTCATCATCATCACCATCATCATTATCAGCATCAGTATCATCATCACCATCATCACCATCATTATCAGTATCATGACACTTCAACATCATCATCATCATCATCATCATCATCATCATCATCATCATCATCATCATCATAATCATCATCATCAT
>WIPJ01012048.1:21671-35409 GCA_018155075.1 Cassiopea andromeda | reverse complement strand
ATCATCATCATCATCATCATCATCATCATCATCATCATCATCATCATTATCATCAACAATATCAACATCATGATCATCATAACGCAATGTTGAGCAAGCCATAATTACTTTGCTATAAACTATTCTAACCAAAAATTACTGCCATTTTTCAATGCAATTGATTTTAAAATACCAACTTGCAAAACTCTGGCATTTTCTTTTCTGCAAAAGTATTCAACAAAATTCATAGGCTCTGACAAAGTGCCATTCAATTCATTTGAAGATGGTCATTTCTGCATAAAAAAAACTCGCAGGAAATTTAAATCGCCATTGCATCATAGGGGTTCATATTTCTATGCTCATTGTCAACTGATATTATGATAAGTTTCTAAGCAAATTATTATCATTTCTGGGAATGACCTGTCGTTTCAGAATTAAGTGCCATTATAAGAAACTCATTTGACGCAAACTAAATCCGTTAATTTGGAAAATTCTTATGCTGTTTGCATTTAACAATCTCCTAATTATTAGAAAAACAATAAAAGCTTTTGATATGTTAAGAAATAGAGTTCAATATCCTTTGGCAACCTCAAAAGGGGCTTCACTGCTCTTTGGATTACTGTGATTCCACGTTAGTCTTCGTCTTTCATCATAAATAAGAAAAATCATTTCCTTTCATAAATTAGCAATGCTCAAAAAGCAGAATGCGACAAAGGAGAGATATCTTATCGACAATGCTTCGGATGTGGCCTGTTACAATAAACCCAGAAACCAAGATTGAATCTATAGCTAGGCTAATAGAAGCAAACAAAGTTATAGTCTCGAAATACACGCCAGCTTGCAAAAATTTCTATTCGTGGTTTCAATATTTCATTGCATAGTTCAAAGAGGTACGCGCAGTTAAAATGAAATAAATATACAAAGTCGTTATTTCCCTACTCATGCCGTCAGCAGCTGTCCAGGCAGTGGCGTGATAGACTAGGTTAGGGTTAGGACCAGTGTTGCTAAGTCGAGAGAAACCCTCGAAGCCAAATTGTTAACAAAATAAAGTCAAACTGAGCCAAATTTGAAAGCGCGGCTCGATAACAATAGGAATTGGTAGCTGCAGAAAATGAGGGAAGGTATGATGTCATTCTCCATATCAAGGAGAAGGAAATAGCACACCATAGTTCATTATCAACATGGAGATAAAAGTGTCTCTAATCTCACTATTGATTTTTTTGCAGTTTGCTGTTTTGTTTGCTCAATTGTGACACTTAATTTGTTTATGTATATAAGATATTACCATTCACTTAGGTACAAATAACCTTAGGAATGAGAGATTTTCCAGAAAAAGCCAAATTAAGCCAAGTTCTAGCTCTTGACCAACTCATTTTTTCAATGCTAAATACGTTCTGAAAAAGCCAAATTTCTGAGCTTTGGCTTAGAAAAGCCAAGTTGGAAATCCTGGTTAACACAACTCTTAAGTGCACCAAGTATAGTGTATGTATTAGATTAACTTAGTTATTGTATCATAAATCATTGTACCTCTTTGTACTGTTAGATGTACTGTGTTGTTACTTGTGAGTGATTGAATAGAATGATTAATTCGTGCGTAGAGTTGGAGTACAGTTGATTATCAGAGATAGAGAAGAAAACACGAGTGTACTTATGGGAGCCAAACTGTTACAAATTGGTGACAGGGAGGGGGTCATCCATAGAGGATGTCTACACCTTAGGGGAGGGAAGGGGCTAGCAACAATGTCGATGGCAGCGGGCAAGAGAGGGGTTTAGCTATAAGTGGAAATCTTCTTCAGGGCAGTCTCTTTAAAGTAGGTGAGTGCAATCAGAAGTCATTTTATCATCATCTTCTTTCGTTAAAGATTGAAAAATAACGAGGCAAGCAAGAAATAAGTACAGCATGCGCATCTATTTAAAAAGGCTTTTATTTTTGCATATTTTTGCAGCTCTTTAGTTGTCTTCCAACTCATTATCTGCACGGGCAGGTGGGGTTGTTAAGCAAACAAGTTTAAGCATGGACAAGGGGCGGGAGGGGGTTGAAAACTGGCAGAGAATTTTCTGAGGTGCGAGTAGGACTCATATTTGATGTGAGTGGGGGAGCTCACATTGCTGTGTTGCTGCGAGTAAATGCAAGTTTTCCAACCCGGCATAGCAAGGCTAATAGAAGCAAATGAAATTAAAAATCTCGAAATGCATGAAAACTTGCAAAATCTTCTATTTTTGGTTCTGTTAGTTCAATGCATAGCCCAAAGAGATTCACGCAGTTAAAATGAGGTGAATATACAAGGTCATTAATTCCCTACTAATGACATCAGCAACTGTTCAGGCAGTGGCGTAAGAGACTTAGCTTAAAGTAAGGACAACTCCTAAATGCCTCAAGCTTTTGAGACCCCAAAGGGACCGTCAGATAATTTGGCGAAACGAGTCTTCTGTATTATTTGTTGTAATAGCTAATATGACCCCCCCCCAGTCTTTTTAAGCCAAGAGCTCCCAGTGCCTCTATTACGCCACTGTGCCCCAGGCCAGCATTTGAGAGTCGAATCCAGTCTTGTTCAAGAAATCAAGTTTATAGAAGCACTGGCGATGCAAATGGATTTTGAGAGGAGGGAGTGTACAGGGCCCTTGAAAGAGTTCTGAGATGACCCCCCCTCTCGGTAGCCCTGCATGTGCAGCAAAGCGAAGTTACCGACAAGTTACTCAGATCTTCCATCATAGAGCTTTTCTGAAATTTGCTTCATTAGGGTGAAATGTCACCATTCAGAGGCAGTACCTGTAACACTCTATCTCGATAGCTGCTAAATGTAAAATTCAAGGAAAACAGAGTGCTGCAATGCACTGCTTTTCAAGGGAATATGTTCAGGCACTGCCTCAAAGTGACGCTCCTCACGAAAGTAGGACAATTTTTACCAAAGCGCTATGCTATGCAAGACTCTACCTATGACTGTGAAAAATAAGGGTGTGACACTCCCATACCCCCTACTTGGGCAAACCCATAGTGATAGGTAACTCTATAGGCAAACCCCTGTACACCTATGAAGTTTTGTGCAGATCGCTTAATCGCTTGAGGATCATCACTTTATTGCTTGAGTAGAAGGGCTGGGTTGCCTGTCATTGATATTGTTCATTTCAAGTAGTTCCCATTGCTGCGAAAGTACTATTAGCAGCAATCGTGATATTGCAGGACAGTTGGGTGAAGAACTAGCTGTTTTCTAAAATATTATCCTTCCTTTAAAACTCATACAACAGTTATTCAATGCAATTTCTTTCGACCTGTGGACAAATTGCAAGGTGTGAATTGCACCTTTCACCAGGCACGCCGGAGTCGGGCGGCTGGGGACTGCAGCCCCCTACGTTTTTGCTATTGTATGATGTCATCGTATCTAAAGTAGAATATAGTTTGATATTCAAAAGGGAATTTTCTTGCAATCTAAAGGCGTACATTTACAAATTTTAAGGGGATCCAACCCATGGGTGATTTCTAGAGGGCTCAAGGGGCGGAGTTCCCTTGTTATAATTCTTGTTCATTTAATCTTTCTAAATTTTGGCTATATTATATCACGTTAGACTAACAAATATTGTTTCCAGCTTCAAAAATGTGGACGTGGTGGTAAGTAGACCACACCCCACTTCACGACAATATAACTAGAGCCCCCTTTGTTAAAAGCTCTGCATATCACCCCTGGCCCCCCTTTTTCACGCCCAATAGGAGCTTGCCCCTCGTTCCCTGCCCTCTCACTCAAAAATTTGCGCCGGCATCTCTGCCTTTTACTACTACCGTAAATTAGGCGACGATCCAAACGAAGTTGCTTTCTTATGCAGCAGTTTCTTATAAAAAAGACACGTACTATACTGGATCGTTGAATCGTTGAGACCTACGAAAATCGATTGATTATAGGCGTTGACACGCAATTCCATATGCAACCACTTGGCAAAGAACCTACATTTACACGGGGAAAATATTTAAACACCTTATACCACTAAAGAAAAATCCATAAGAAACTGTTAAGGCTCAAAATTTTTGTAACTGGAAACAGTCAATTCTTGGGAAGCCGGTTACATTCATTTACTGCCAAAACTAGCATGTATACAAGTAGTAAGGGGTTTTTATGCTGTAAGGGACTTACACCTTACGCATGCGTCTCTGCACCCTGTGCCCCCGCCCTGCACCCCCGCCCCCAACTTACGCCCTCCAACCTCTAACTTACGCCCTCTTACGTCCTCCTTCTAACTTAGGCCCTCTTACGCTGCCTAGGCCAACTACTTAGGCCCATTAGGCCAGCCCTTCTCCACAGCTTCGCCGCCATTACACCTTACTACTTATACATTTGCCAACTTCTTTTCTATCTTAAACGCCATTTTTATAAGGAAACGAGGCCTAATTCTAAACGTTCCATATTTTTGGACCTCGAATGATCAAATTGTAGTACTAACTTAACAGTTACTTATCTAGACTGCACATTTAGTTCCATAAAACTATAGACTACATATGACACAGGCATAGCAAATCAATTTATACGAGTTATGGCTGCAATAGAGTGCAGAGGACTTTCTAATTCTTGATTGTCTGCAGTTGGAAAAATTTTTCGTATTGACAAGTTCCTTAGAGATTTTCCTTTAGTAGTATAAGTTCCTCGATTGCATGTTTCTTTAATAGGAAAGGTGTTTTTCACTTAGTACTGAACCTTTCTTGAAGACTTTTTAGTTCCAATGCTCTGCGCATGCATATTAATGGAAAGTGGAAAAGTTCCATGTCGACGTGAAATGTTGATAAATCTTAGTAAATAACAGAAGTTAAACTGTTAGAGGGTAGCCAACATCACAAACATAACATTTTGTACACAGATAAATCGAATTTTAAATACGCAAACACTAAAAAACTCTCTTAAGTCTCAAAAATCCAGTACACGCTTTTTGTTTACATTACTTTTCCCCACCAGCTTAGCTTATTTTGTTATCTGGAAAGTCTTCATAATGATATCTAGAAAGTACATCAATTTTAAAGTGTAGATGCGAGTCTTTGGGCGGCTCTCTAATGTATTCTGCAATGCATCAGAATCCAAACACTTTTGCTGATAAAATCTTCATAATGATATCATGTAAAATCTAAGAAAGTTCCAATAAAGGGTTAAGAACACGCTCTTATGAATAAAAAATATGTAATATTCACTATTAGAAAATGTTAATCCTTCCAATATTAGGTTTGTAAAACAGAGCTCTTTTTGCTAGTTGGCCTAATCAACAATATTATGGTGACATTATAGTCAATCTACTGGTGAAGAGCTTGGAGCATGGGTGTGCTAAGCTTTTTCAGTGAGGGACAAATGCACAGAAATAAGCGAAGAAGCGGAATACATACTACAATTAGCATATTGACACATAAATAGTGGACAATGGAATAAACACCCTTGGCTTAAAGCAATGTGGAGTCAACTTGGAGGCAAACTGGAGAAAGAAGAAGGACTTGGTGAACCGATAATATGGT
Organism: Cassiopea andromeda; assembly: GCA_018155075.1. NCBI lineage: Eukaryota > Metazoa > Cnidaria > Scyphozoa > Rhizostomeae > Cassiopeidae > Cassiopea > Cassiopea andromeda. The sequence goes on along the minus strand of WIPJ01012048.1, from coordinate 29,948 downwards.
TTTGATAGCAAACAGTAAGGAAGCAAGTGAGAACTATCCCAGCTGAAATAAAGAAGCACATGAAGGAAGATTAAAGGCGCAAAGCTTTCCAGTGTGAGCGACAATCGATTGAAGTACACAATAAGGAACCTAGCACAAGGCCTAGTACTAAAAGTTTCTTAATTTTAGGCCACATTTTAGTTCTAAAAGTTTCTTAAAAGTTTCTTAATTTAGCGAGCTAAATTGCTGTGAAAGCGTACGCAGAACATGAATATAGCAAACTATTAGCCCTATAACAAACATAATGCAAGAGTACGAGCTGAAGTCTAAAGCAATGTCATATTCACATTGTTTTGGTACAGCTCAACGTTGAACCAGGAAACGATCTCAATGCGCTATTTATCTAAAGTTTCTTAGCTCTTTCTTTGTAGTTCGGAAAGTTTTTGTTAATTTTTAGGCTGTCTAGTACCAGGTAGCTTATAAAGTGGTTTCTTATAAAAAAACATATAGAGCACTTCCATGTGTAATCTAGTCATGATATCGTGTTGACGAGTGACAAACAAGGGACTGTCATCTGTCGCAATTATGTATAGACACATAAAACTTGGTGTCTCATCGAGAAAAGGACGCGTAATCAAAGTGCACTCGATTGTTGACACATGAATGTCTGCTAATGGCAAATGCATCCTAATTTCCAGCCCCCTTCGTCACTTTCCAGTATTTATATTTCTTAATTCTAGGCTTTGCAATATGTCAACTTGGTTAGTGCGCCCTAGAAACTACTGTTCTTTTATTGATAAACTATTCAATCCTACATTGGGCGCCAGTTGCAACTTCTGAAGCTGTTCACACTCTGGAGAATTCATTAGTCCTGTTGCAATCTGTTAAAGCACGTTTGTCAAACTCAGGCCCACGGGCCAAATTGGGCCCGAAATATAATCATAATTAGCCCGTGAGATTATATCAAATATACAATAGAGCTGGTTAGCGGTTTGTACTACGTTTTTTACTTCAAACTCAATTTCTCGTGTGTTTGTAATACCATGATTTAGTTGTTCCAGATTATGTGTTTAAGAAAAATTAATGTTTGCCTCCATATGAAAAGGATACGTATTACATCTCAGTTGCAGATAATTTTTCAAGAAATATTAAGTCTGGTCCGTGACTTTACGTCACTCTTTAATTTTGGCCCACTGTGAATCTGAGTTTGACACCCCTGTGTTAAGTGGTACGAAGGAGGTATGCAGGGCTAAAGTACTGACAAGGGGATTCAAGTAGGGAGATGTTGAACAGGGTCAGCTGCATAAAATTAACAAATGGCCAAGCTTGTTGCAGCAACACAAGTCAAAAGAAACTCGAGAAAATCAACAAGAGGACTCTAAGATCACCACTCTCTGATTAAACCTGTTCTGTTCTAAGAAAGCTTTTTTAGCCAAATACTGACACTTTCTTAACGTATTCACTATGCCAGTATCAAAACCTTTTTAAGACTTCCTTAGCAATCATTTTTGAGCTCCAAAGTTTCGCGCATGCACATTAATGGAAAGTGAAAAAGCTCTATGTACAATTGAAATGATGATAAATCTTAGCAAATAACAGACGTTAAACTGTTAAAGGGTAGCCAACATCACATACATGACATTTTCCACATAGATAAATCGAATTTTAAATGCATAAACACTAAAAAACTTCTGTAAGTTTCAAAAATCCAGTACTGAACTTTCTTAACTTTTTGAGCAGCTGAGTACTACTTTCTTATAAACCACTTTCTTGTAATAAAATACGTGTATACGAAATTTGAAATTTTACGTGTTTTTTTCGTAGAATTTAGCTGCTGAGAGGACTTATAACAACTTGGACATCACAGTTTCAGAGGCTCTATCTCATCGTCAGGAAGGCTTTGAAGGTGTGCAAAAATGCACACTGAGTGAGACATTTTATGCAATTATTGACAAGATCGTTAGGAAAAAGATACGTTCTGTTGTTCCACAGAATATCAAAGCCTTCTTAATAATAAACGAAATAATGTTCTTTGAGTCATAAAAGACAAAAACTACTACTTTTGCTATAAAATATCTACGTTATTTTGGTGCAAAGATATGGAACTCTCTCCCAAATGAAATGAAATCAAACAGAGTATCAATCCATTCAAAGCTCTCATAAAATATTGGTATTTCGCTAATAATTTCGCCTGTAATACTTGTAGGCAATAATCTCTACAGTGCAAATCTCCACGTTGCTTAATGCAAGTGTATATTAGTGTCATATCACTACTGTAAAACTAACAGGAAAACGGCATTATCATTATGCTGTTGCTGCTGTAGCATTTATTGTTGTTGTTTTTATTGTGAAGTGGATATATACAGAAATGAACTGGTGGCCATCGTTGTGAGCATGTGACCAGAATCTCCTCCGTAGAAACCTATTTTATTAACCCTATCTTTCGTTTTTGTGGCATTTTCTAAGAAATTGGAAAACTATTAGGAGAGCTAAGCCTCCTAGCCCCCCGCTCTACAACGTTGGCTGTGGTGGCGCAGGGGGTATGAGCACTCTCACCTTTTCTAAACTCCCTAAAGACAAAATGCCCTTTTGTAGGTTACAGAGCTATATTTTCCTATCTTTAAGGGTGTCTTGAACACACATCTCTTACGTCCAAGCCCGACGGAGCCGGGGGCTGGGGGGCTGCAGCCCCCAACCTTTTTGCTAGCGCATAGTGTCATGCAATAGATACCCTATCCTACCTAAGATAAGATGCACTTTGATGCTAAAATGGGGGTTTTGCAATCTAAAGGTACACTTGTAAAAATTTTAAGAGGCTCCAACCTTGACCCCCACTGCCACACCCAATAAAAGCTTACCACACGTCCCGAGCACCCTCACTCAAAAATTCGTTCCGGTGTCCCTAACGTCCTTGGATGATATTGTAACCTGTTTGCAATAACATCATTGATTGAGGAAAAGTAGCTGGCATCATATTATTTCACATGAAATATAAATAGAATCATAAGTAATTTGCGGCAAAGTGCAATCAATCGTTTTCACGTAATTAGCACGAGTTTGGCTACGTCATCACATCTGTAACAACTCTTCCTTTGGGTCCACTAATTAACGATAATCCATCGCGCGGACTGGACAATCCGCTATAGCGTCTGCGACATGCTTAGATGTGGAAATTAACATGTCGCCACTATCTACCATCAAAATCTCAGTCAATTAAAATGACTTGCTAACCATTCTACACCGATATACCGTATTGCTTTGATTAAGTCCCCTCAATTAAGCGCTCCCTTAAATAAGCGCCCATCTTCGAAAAAGCGTCTATTCCTCTTTCATCACAAGCAGGGCTCATTGGAATTTTTGATAACTTTTGATCTATGTTAGAATAAGCGCCCACCTTCGCGGCTCATCATTTCATCGAAGCTTTTGCGGTTTGTGACTGCAGGGGCATCGATACAACTTTCAAACTGGAGGGGCCTGGTCATGAAAGTCGGAGATAACGTCAGCTGAAAATAGTGAAACAAGGTACTTTATGAAAAAGTGAGGGCAAGTGCCCCCAGAGGCCTAGTTTGAGCAACCCTAGACTGAGATGAATTGGCTGGAAATTACAGCGTGGTATGAGCATGCTCGAAATCAATGGCGCCTTGGGCTGGGGTGCAGAGGGGGCGAGATTTGTCATTTTTGAACGGCGTAATTCACTATCTCCTTAAAACTTGATATTCTTGTGCACAGGAGGAGTACGTAGGTGCCGCACTCCAAACATTTAGCAAGTTGATAACACCTATCGGTAAATCCACAAGCTCGAGGGAAATTCTCTGCGTAGGAGAATTAGAGTTGCACACCCCCTCCAACAATCTCCTTTAGCTTTACCCCCTTGTGCAAGAATGGATGAAAACCAAGGATTGTAAAAGAACAGAGGGCGTAATACTCGGGTCTACTCTTCTAGTTAGACAATAGGCCGTTTGAATCGCTGTACCACAAATGGATAATCCTTACTTGGAACTATGCCTGAATTTGAACCATGTCATGTCTGGTTTGATGAACGGAATGGATACCATCCAAATTAATAGACAGTCTGACGTCGCTCTTTTTCAAAGCTGTGTGGATTAATCAATATCAACATTACTAGCTATTTATATGACAGGCCTGTGCAAGAGATCAGATTTATCTTCAAGTTGCAAGCTCTGAGCGGGATGCACCTCAAACCTGTGTACTGAAAAGGGGATAGTATAGTGTACATAGGTACTCATGTCTTCATCAGAATAAAGTTCATGAGAATATTACGCCTCATAATAACTAGATTTTAAGAAGAATTTATGAATAGTGCAAGGCTCAAGCTTCATCAACACTTAATATCTTTGTGTGTTTGAGATGTGCTACTGATTTTGATTAACTTTTGCACTATCGATGCACCATTCATTCTGTTCCTCTTTTGATTTGCTTTATGATGAAGTAAGACATCGACAAAGATCTGATTATATTCCTTTAATTTCCAAGCTAAGTTACACCTTTGAGACTTTAGAATGATTCAAGAATAATTAAGGCTAAAAATCCGAAATATTTAAGAATACTGAGACTCAGAAAAACCTCATTGTATCAAAGATATGGTGGAAAGTGTTTATATTACAATTTTTTTCTTTCATATTCAGTTTAAAAACTTACAAAACATTACTAAAACTATACTAGGCTACTCTACAATACACACTTTCTTAAAAAGAATTTTGTATTATTTTTTATTTTTCGCTGAGTCTCAATATTCTTTAATTTTTTTAGGTTTTGAACCTTAGATAATTGTTAAATTATTCTTAAATATCGAAGGTGTAAGTAATTATGCTTGAAAATCAAAGGATTACATTAAAATCTTTATTGATGTCTTACTTTATCATAAAGCAAAGCAAAAGTGGAGTAGAATAACAAATAGTGCATTCTTAGGCTAATGAAAAAGTTCGTTTAAAAATAGTACCATAACTCAAATACACAAAATTCTTAGTCTTGATGAAGCTTGAGCCTTGCATTATTCTGAAACTATTCTAAAATTTCAGCGATTCTGAGCCTGAATATTCTTATGAACTTTTTTCTTATAAAAAGTGTGTACTTCTAAAAGGACAATACTTGGGGGAGCAATATTACATGTCTACCCCGAGGTCATTAAATAAATTCACGGAAGAAAACACACGAAAGGACACTGACAGGTCCTGCTACACGTCAGACACCCACGAGCAATCTGATCCAAGCATGGGTAGCCCCCTTACGCTATGGAATCAAAAACATCATATGATAGAAATAAATTGAAACTCGGTATTACATGAAATTAGGTCATAAGAACACTGCCCATCATCGAATCAAAATTGTTATTTATTTGTTCCCTAGACCCGAACCAATTATAGTTTCTACAATGGAATCTCTGTAAGACGGACAAACCATAAAATGGACACCTTAAAAACGGACAGCAAGTCAAGAAACGGGCCCATCTTTTATTCAAGAGTAAAAATAGAGGAGTCTCTATAAGTCAGATAGGTATCAAGTACACGCTCCGTAAAGTAGACATTTTTCCGGAATGAAGTAACATTTTCCTTTGAAGTGACTCTCTCTATATTTTTTCACTTCATTTTCGTTGTTTACACAGGATAAATACATTCAGTAATTAACGGCTTTACAATGTGCCCTGTGTAACGAAAAATAGAACATTGAACTAGTCCTAATTCACAGCAACATTTTAGACTTTACTTAAAATAGTAGTATACAAGAAAAAGCAAAAATAGATAAGAACTTATAAGTGTGCCGAAAGTTGATTTTCGTCAATCAATTTTCAAGCAGTGACAGTTGCCATGAAAAGCTCCTCTAAACAAAAGGCTAAGTGTGAATGAAGCGGAGCGGAGCAGTGTGAACAACGCCTAAAACTGAATCCGATATAGTGTGAACATGCGAAATTTTGATATCGGATTCGGTCAAGAATGTGGTACAAGATGAATCCGGTATAGTGTGAATAGGGCCTTAGATTATCGGCTTCTTTGGTCTTTGAAGAACGTTTCCAATTTCATCTTGAAAGTAGCCAGCGATGTAGCATTTTATAATTCATGGCCTTACTGATTCCAGACAGCGGAAAGAAACAAAAAATCACTTAACAATATTTTCAAATGCTTTTGCCTTTCCGCCTAAGATTACTTAAAAATTTTCTTAAGTGGCAGCAGTGTAGCTTCGCCTGAAAGTCAGAGGAATATATTTCAATGTTTGTTGGTGTCTTCCTTCTTCATTAGGCGAAAAAGAGTTGAACAGAACAACCAATATTGTATCGACAGTGCAAATGCTAATCAAACATGAGTACTATAGTTTGAATACGCTAAAGTTCAAAGTCTTGATGAAGCCTTGTAGTATTGATAAAATTACTCTTAATTTCAGGACTTGAACCTTTAATGTTCTTGTAACATCAATACGTATAAAAAGGGCGTTCTTCCATGTTTATGGCCATTTTTCTATAGAGGAATACTTTGACTTAGATGAGTTTGTCAACATGGGCGTAGGAGGACATCAAATTTAGGGGGGCTGTAAATTTTCTGGCCGAAATATCAAATAGAGCTGGAGAGCAGACAGAAAAGTTGCCCGAAATTCCTACTGTTCTTTCAGAAAATTCGCCCGATTGAAACGGATTACTGCCCAACATGGGAGGGAGCTGCAGCCCCCCTGTCCCCGCCTCCTGCGCTTATGTGTGTCAATTGCTAAGCCCTCTCTCTTCGTTGGGATGGAGACAGCCATTACTGATTGGGGCTATTTGGATGCATCGATAGAGCAAAGGAGCCAGGGATGGTAACGGAGGAGGTAATTTTGCATATAGAAAGTGATGTTGAAGCAGAAGAAGGAACCAGTAAGAATATTGTAGTAACATTTTTCATGTTAGACGGCATTTGCTAATGTCCAGCATTGCAGGGGTTTTCAAGCTTTTTTGAGGCACGGTAAAGTTTTACATAGGAAAATTCTGCGGCACACCATTAGCCAAAAATTCTACAGAATGCCACTCTGTAGGGGAACGAGGCAGTCAGCTAACTCACATGGACGAATACTACATTTAAGCCTGTAGAGAGCTGAGCTGGATCAGGGCGAGGTGGAAGCAAATGTAGAAGCCCAATAAAGAGTTAGAGATCACTGTATGAAATGGATGAATAAGCATGAGCTAGACTAGTCGTTTTCCATAGGTAATGTAAAAACTTGTTTCCATGCCTGATTTGACTTCATTAGCCATATTCCTTGCAAAATCTCTTCTGCCCCCCTGCCCTGAATGTTTTTCCCAGCAAAGAATATTGGCAGATTCAAGAAAAATCGTCACTTTCCAAAATTTTATTTTCCCACACCATGATACTTGTAATCCACCACGAAGTGTGTAATTTGGGAATTTAATAAAATAGTTGAGAAATGTGAAAATCAGAGAAGACCTTGGAGTGACTCCCCTGTTGCAATTAATCGAGAAAAGGAGACTGCAGTGGTTCGGACATGTTAAAAGAATGTCAGAAGATCGGTACCCCAAGAAATATTTGACATGGAGACCCATGGGAAAGAGACCATTGGGAAGACCTAGGAAGAGATGGATGGATTGTGTTGAAGAGAACTTAAGAAGAAGAGGAACAACATTACATCAAGTGGAGGAAGAAAAGCTTTATGAAGAGAGAGGAGATTGGAGGTGTTTTGTGCATGGTCGGCCTACTGACAGGTAGTTTAACTATCTACTCAGGCGGATGGTGAGAAAGTTGAAAAAGTTGAGGGGATGAGTGCAGGAGTAGGGGGTATCGAGTGATTATTCAAAAATTTGCAATTGGAGCCCGTACTTTTCGGTGCCTAAGAGTACGGTGCTAAAGTTGGTAGGCTAATTGCTAAATTGGAAACTAACCGTGACAGAAATAGAAAACAGTGACCGCAAGAACTTGCAGAACGTCGTTAGGCTTTTTGTGATTGTGGTAACTATAAAAGATAGCTTGACCTCGTGAGGTATATTTGGTAATGTTATCAAGATGCTATACACAAAAGACTTAACAGTGTTGCTTAACGTAATCCAATTGGTGTCTTCGCTACGTCAGAGAAGAATCTATGAAGAACAGAAAATTTACTTACTATGTAAATCCATATGATTCTTGCGTACACTCAGATTGTGAACTAAGTTCTTCGTCTCCTTCCAGACTCAGAAGTTCTGTCAACCCTTCATGCAATTCGCACTTACTCTAGTACTACTACTCTAGTACTAGCACTACATGCAGCTTCCAAAAGTGCATACAAAAGCATATGGAATTGAGACAACATCGTTCCTTGGAATTG
>WIPJ01012048.1:0-16371 GCA_018155075.1 Cassiopea andromeda | reverse complement strand
TACTCATGTGTATAGGAAGCAAGGACTACCTTCAAAAGATTATATCAATAAATTTACACGTGCAGAAACAAGTGAATAATGAATAGTAACAATGAAGCTCTAAGACAAGCTAGTTTAGAACTCTTTACTTTGAATGATCTGTAAGAAGGAAAACACACAACCGTTTCCATGACAAATGCTCTATAATCAGATTCAACAAATACTGTATCTAAGCAGCGACTACTGTTTCTAAGCAACAATGAGTTTGGAAATGGAACAGATAAAACAGAGAATCATGGTGGTCCACGGAGGCCGTTTATGGGATTCATTACGTGAAATAAAGCCACTAGCCTTTGTGCGCATGTTTGCATTCATCAATGAGTGGATCGAAATATAGTAAATGCAATAGAATTTATTAAGGTAAAAGATTTGTGATTTTCAAAAACCCCTTTTTATCTACTTGATTATTCTTACTAACTTCGTACGACAGAAAAATAAACTAAAACAAATTTGTCCTGAAAAATGATTGGGACTAAAGTAAAAGATTCTTCAATGCTCTTGAATGCTTGCAGCAAAAATTCAACGATCAAGTCCAAGGAACGTGCGTGCAGGGCCACCGAGAGGGAGCAGGGAGCAGCTTGCCCCGAGGCCTCATAGTCCAAAGGGTCTCAAAACACCCAATGCTTCAATCCCCAAGGGGCCTTGGTAAACCAGCAATATAAAGTAAACCAGCAATATTTTCCGTACTTAATTTCTAGACCCTGAAATGTTCTGTTCACTTCGCTCGCAATGGACCTGATCGTTCTCTTTTGCTTCAGGGTCTCCGAATTCTCTCGACGAGCTTGTGTACGTTCAAAAGCACAGGAAGGCAATGGTATATTTTTGGATGGTTTTGCCCCCAAAAACAGAATTATGGACCTGGAATTTAAATTACCCAAATAAAACTTTTGCCACTCCAAAGTGATTTATAAGCCTTTTTCTCCTGCATGATGACATTTCCTCTGGCCAATTTCTAGACCCTGAACATTTTCTAGACCCCGAACCTTGCAAAACCTTACAAAACACTGGAATTTTAATTTCATCTGATGACGAGACAAGAAATGGACTACATTAAAGCGTTTAAAATTGTTGTGTCTAGGAAAGCTTAGAATGACAGCCATAGTAAATCTGGCTTTGTTTCAAGGCTAAAGAACTCTTATTCATAAGCCACTTACAATTAAGGCCTCTGAATACCAGTGTTTGTTAATCATAAAAAAGACTATATAGCACTCTACAAGGAGTATCAAAACACTGCAGGCAGTGTTGATGTCTAGGCGGAGCCCCCCTGTTAAAATTCTTGCTTGCTTTGGAGGTTAGCCCCCCTAATTTTTGCATCATTCTTGCTATTCAAAGTTTGTTGACTTTACTTTCATTGTTTTGTATAGTATTGCTAAGATGGATTTCCTCACTAGTATATGGCTATTCAGATCTTTGTAGATGTTGGCTATATTAAATCACAATTAGACAAAATTATCATGTCTTCATCTTTACAAATATGGGGGTGGCTGCATATGGGCTACACCCACTTTCTAACATTGCACCTAAAGCCCCTCTTGTTAAAATTTTTTGAAATATTCCCTTCTTTGCTCTAGCCTATGTCTGTTACGCATTTGGATCTAATGCATCTTTACAAATTTTATTCCGTTTAACTGGAACATTCGATAAGACTCCCACTAACTCCTTGCAAGACGTATGTATTAGACAGGAATTTTATGATGAAGGGGACTTTGGAGCTGTCTTAACTCTAGGGGTTATTTCTAGGGGATGCTTGTTAATTTTGGGGAGGGGCTCAGCTCCCCTAAATTTTTGTATCAATCTTGCTTTTCAAAGCGCATTGACCTTGCTTCCAATGTCTTGTATGGTATTGCTATGATGAATTTCCTCACTACTATATGGCTATTGAGATCTTTGTAGATGTTGGCTATATTATATCACAATTAGACTAAATTATCATGTCTCCATCTTTGCAAATATGGGGGTGGCTGAATATGGGCCACACCCACTTTCTACATTGCTCCTAGAGCCCCTCTTGCTAAAATCTTTGGATATCACCCCTGACTGCAGGACTACAAGTTCCGTAACTTAGCGAACTTATCCCTGGACTCTACGACACATTATCAAGTATTGGGGGGGGGCCAAAATCTCTTCAACCATTATCCATGCAATTTTGTTGCAATTCCTCAATTCTCAATTTCACATAAGGAGTGAGGATATAAATGCAGTGATTTGTAAATGTTTGCCACAATAGTTAACTCCAATTCATGAAGATTTAAATAAAAAACATTTTGATGTCTGACGGACATACGTCGTATGTTGTTCATTGTCTCCAATGAACATGGATGTAGTTTCTACTACCATTCCCTTTTCCCACAAGAATAGCTAACATTTTCCTTTGCTTTAGCATTCTTAAAATTCTATATTTTGAGCCTGAAAGCATTCCTAGATTTAAAGCCTTGCGTGATAAAAGAGATCGCGTTAAATTCAAAGGAAAAACCCAAGTCTTTGCCTATCTACTGCACAAAAGAAACATAACAGAAACAGAGCAATGAATTTGGTACAAAACTTAATTTAAAAACAAATGAAACAAGCATAATATCTAAACTACAATGAAGCATGAGTCTTGCGCCTTTACTTCTTATAAACAAGTCGTGTCAAACATACGGTACGCCAAGGCATTCATTGTGGCCACCGAAGGAAGTTGAATAAACTGAACCTACCCTAACTCTATTATGTAACCTAGCGATATTGTTCTCCTTTTTCTAGCTGGCACAGTGGTTAGAGCGCTTGCCTCCCATGCGGTAGGTCCACAGTTCGAGCCCGACTCAATGCCCTAACTGAACCCTCGCTCACTGTTCACCCAGTAGCAAATGGGTACCTGGTGGCAACACTAGGGAGATAAAGGCGGCGAGGAAAGGAACAGGCCACCCAACCTCACATGCCGATGGCTCAGCATAGGTGTCCTGTCTAACAGGCACTCCCCTACGTACGAAAGTATACGGGACTACCTTTACTTTTTTACTAGCTGGCATTTCAAAGGTTGGTTCGCTCAATCTTCTTGCCTAGCGTGCGGAGAGTTCTATACATTGTAAAATCCATATCACCTAGCCATACCCCTGTTATCGACTATATTAAAAACTGTACAACTACAGTAAATAAGAAATTTGTTAAGGTAATATGAAATATAGTATGAATAAGACCAAACCTTTAAATGAAGATGGATTTTCTCTTAGCCACGGAGTGTTCCTTCTAAAACCGAACGGACCATTATATCCATTGATAGGGATGCTGTTTGTCATGAACAGATCATGACCCCCAACGACATCAGTTGAATGACCTACAGTATAGCAACGAATAAAGAATGAGAGACATGATGCAAACATTAGATATTCTAAAGCATTAAATTTTGTATATAGTTCATTACTAAATTCAACACGGATATCAAGGCAGCTGATAGAGAGAGATGAACTAATTCTATCCCTGCATACTATGATTTTCAGGCACAAATCAATGGGAGGCAGTTTTCTCCAATTTTCCCAAAGTTCTCTCATACCCGAAAGTAACATTGATCATGGAGTACAATGTTTTAGAGCAGACATTTCCAAGTGCTTGGAATTAATGTATACGTTTTCCAAATAAAAAACTTAGATCGTCACCTTGCACTAAAAGTTTCCTTATTTGACAAGAAAATTTTCGAATTTTAGTAATAATATTTTCTTAATTGTTTTCTTATTTTTGGGACAGAAAGTTGCCTTATCGTTTGAAAGGGGAAAACTTCTGGATGGATGTAAACGCTCATCATCACGAAAAATGCTCATCAGATCAAAATGACAAGTTACAATCTTTCTTAAGCAAAAATCATACAAATCAACGAGTGAAAGAAAGTCAATGTACTCTGTTTTACACAAATTGAGATTGTACAGTTTTTTAATATTCTTAAGCATAGTACTAGGGCTTCTTAATTTTTTGGTCAGCCTAGTATTCGCTTCTTATGACCAGTTCCTCATTTAAAAAAATGTGTATTAATACAAGGGACAGTTACTTAATTTCAGGGGGCATATTTTAAGGAAATTTGACTACTGAACAAGACCCTTGCTTTGAACTAAATGGAGTTCATTAGTGTGACGTCACGAAAGTGATATTTTTGGAATATTTTAATTTTGGCTTTAAATTCTAAAAAAGCGCTTTGAAATAACTACTACTGACGAATTTCAGCTCCATCCGAAAAATAATGACCGAGATCAGGCAATTGAATTTGTTGTCGTTGTTGTTGTTGTTTATGTTTACTTTATTTTGAGTAGGCTGTTATACCTAGTTTATTCAACTAGTTTAGGCCCACTATGCATGCCGCATCCAGGCAGGGGACCCCTAGTTTGACGTCCCTTCCGAAGGACGGTGGATTGAGCTGTTTTGGTCGTTCATCTGGAGGTCGCCCATCCAATTTCTGACCGTACACAGCCATGCTTAACTTCAGTCAACCTAAAGGAACTGGATGGGCCGCTTGGCCACTCACCCCGCTATGCTGGAGTAGTTCCTATCAAATCACTGTATTCAATTTTAAGTGTTTGATGTGTGTTGATAATTATGGTTTTAATAGAAGTGCCTTAGGTATGAAACTACAGAAATACAATCACTGCATTTTGGGTCTGGTTCTTGTAACGCAATATAGTTTATCAAAGTGAATGGACGTTATATTGAGTATTTCCTCTATACCCTATAATATTAGAACAGTTGTAAAACACTAGTAGTCTGGGAATTGAGAAGCAAAGTACGGACACATATTTGCGTATTCTCTCGCGTCTCAGCCCTTTAAACGTTTAGAACCAGCAGAAAAATACAGTGGTTTCTATGGAAAGCTGTCGATTGTCAAGTGGTTGTGTGTCATCCCATTTTGATAATGTTCACCTAAAATTGTCAACACATGTCTATTTTATGATACTCTCTCACTCCATATGGTCAAAAGATATAAACACTAAAAATATATTTTTATGACGTCATTACTAATGAACGCTATTACCATGCGCCAAGAACTTTACATTATATCATACTGCTGGGTGAAGGAGAGAACTCAACTGAATAAATGCCCAATAGTGACAAAATTTAAGGTACCCTAATATACATTTTTATAATATTTTTTATAAGAAACTGGTTTATAAGAAACTATTACTCAGCTGCTCACAAAATTAAGAAAGTGCAGTACTGGATTTTTGAAACTTGCAGAAGTTTTTTAGTGTTTACGTATTTAAAATTCGATTTATCTGTGTAAAAAATGCCATGTATGAGATGTTCGCTACCCTCTAACAGTTTAACTTCTGTTATTTGCTAAGGTTTATCATCATTTTAAGTGTACAAGATTTTTTTATAAGGAACTACTGTACAAGGAATCTACGAGTAGACGGCCTAGATATCTAAGGAACGCTTTTTCCTACAATGAACCACTTTATAAGGAACCTATTTGTAGACAGCCGAAGTACTTGAAGAACCTAAACTACTAACGGACAAAAAACTAAGGAACTTTTTAATTTTAAAACTTTTTTAACTGTAAATAATCTAGAATTAGGAAACCGTTTCCATTCATTTACAGCCAAAATTCACAGAGATACATTTATAAACTTCTTTCCTTCCTTATTTGTGCTTTTTTCTTAAGTTCTAGCCAAAAATTAAAGGTAAAATTCCAAATTGTGATATACTTGTGTCTGTACCACTTTATGGTACAATATGTGCAGTGAAAAGTAACTATTAAGCAATTTTTCGTACTAGAGGCCCAAAAATAAGGAACTTTTAGAACTAGACCGTGAGCTAGGTTCCTTATAAAAAAAGCGTGTACTGGATTTTTGAGGCTTAAGAACGTTTTTTAGTGTTTATGTACTTAAAATCGATTTATCTGTTTACAAAATGTCACATATGTGATGTTGGCCTCCCTCTAACAATTTAACTTCTGTTACTTACTAAGATTTATCATCATTTCAAGTGTACATGGAGCTTTTTCACTTTCCACTAATATGCATGCGCAAAATACTGGAACTCAAAATTTTCTGCTAAGAAAGTTTTGATACTGGAGTTGTGAAAAAGTTAAGACAGTTTCAGTACTGAGCGAAAAGAAAACTTTCTTATAAAAAAAGCGTATATTCAAGAATAGAATGAAAAATAAACGATCAAAACTGTATGGAAGGGTGTGATTACATTATTTTTCAAGGCACGCTCCTATTACCAAGAGGAGTATTACTCGTAAAAAGCGCAAGAGACTTTGTGATTTTTTCATTTTTTGGAGAATATTTATGTGAATTTCGTTATCTTTTGCAATTATTATGGTTGTATTTTGTCATTTTGCGATTGATTTGGTGATTTTTGTGAATTTTTGCGCTTTAGCACCAAATGCAAGAGATGCCTTCTAATAACAATGATATACAGAGCAGCTATAATTTTGCATTACAAAATCACAATGAGTTAGCAAACAGCAAGCTTTTGGCACCGTACCAAGGATGTTTGCAGTGGAAATGTCCTTGGATAAGAGAATTTACTCGGTAGCAAATCAGTAGCGGATAGTAAGGGGGCAAAGTGCCCCCCAGCTGCCATCGAGTCGGAAAATTCTTGGCAAAAGTTGTAGGAGAAAGACTAAATAAACGTTTTTTAAAATAAGAAATCCAGTTTTGAACTAAGTCTCAATTTCTTTGGGAGCCTTCGTTTTATGGAAAACACATATACTAGACTTGTACTGGACAGATACTCGACTAACTACTTCTAAAATACTCGGCAAAAAATTTAGCACCTCTGCCCCCCTGATTTTTGTTGAAAAACCACCACTGTAGCAAATATACCGATGCTTTTCTGAGATATGAAAGTCCTACTGGTGATCAATACTCAATCCGGTGCATCACTTTAGGGACATCCTCTCTCTGAAGACTACTTCATAAGCCACTCAACGTGTTCCTAAAGGCTGGCAACTGGATGCTATATAATGTCCTGGGGGTAGAGTCTTTAGAGCTCCGGGGTTAGATCTACCACATAACTGTCAGAAAACGTCCGTTTGCGATAAAAAACAAATATTTTAGTAAACCAACATGAATGTGCTTATTGCCATGCTCTAACGATGCACAACAAAGAGCAAAACCACATAACGGAATGTAAGCCAGATTGCAGTCTCTCACGCAGACAGGTCTTATTAATGAGGCTTTATTACAATTTATTATTTGATACATTGTACTAGCCTTTCTTTCTTTTTTGTTTTCTGCTGCATTTTATTATTGTAATAATGTTTTTTTAAGTATTTATGGATGTAGTTTGTCTTAAATAGTACGAAAATACCAGAAACAAACCAACGGTAAATAATGAATATGAAATGAATATGAAATGAATATGAAATGAATATGAAATGAAATGACATCATAGCTTGTTGTTACGTCGTCATAAAAATAAATGAACAAAACAGCAACATGAAACCAGTGAAACTCATAACTGTGTCTTTTCTAAAAGCAACACAAGAAATCAAAAAGTCAAATTTTGACTGAGCATGAGCCATGCAATATTTTGGTAAAATATTCTTATGCATCAGCGATTTCGAGCTCAAATAGTTTATAAGAAAGTGGTTTACAGGAAAGCAGTACATGTTTTTTTATAAGAAAATCATCATTTTGCCTGAGTCTCAATTTTCTTAACTTTTCCCGAAATTGAGCCTGAGATTTTCTTAAATTTTTCTTAACTTTTTCTGAAATAATCTGGCTGAAATGGTTTACACATTCGTTATTAATATTATATACTTGAATTTGAATTCCATCATTAATATTTTGAATGCAATAACGACGAAATGACGATTTTTGGCCTATAAAAACACTTAATTTTGGAAATTGAGCCTCGTGATTTTCTTACGATTTTCTTAAGACTTTGAAAATCTGAGCCTCATTTTCTTATAAACTTTTTTCTTATAAACTTTTTACTCGACTGCTCAAAAGGTTGGGAAAGTTCTGTACTGGATTTTTGAGACATAGGGAAGTCTATAAGTATTTTACTCGATTTTACCTCCGTTCCCCCCAATTCCTTGGGGCTAGTGGGGTGCCTCTGAGAGGACTTTAGTTCTGGCACGAGCATTTAAGACCGGATGCCCTTCCTGACGTCACCAATGGCCTGCGTCGGGCCTCGAACCCAGGACCACGTTGGTATGAGCCGAGGGCATTACCGCTAGGCCACGGCTGAGTGTATATGCATTTGAAATACGAAGCATATATGTATTAAATGTAAGTTTATGTAAATCTCACTGTAATTAGGTAAGTTGTATTTGAAAAAGTTGAGGGAGTTTAGTACTTAATTTTTGAAACATAAAAAAGTTTTTAATTGTATATGCTATGTATGAACCGGAGTGATGAACCAGTGGTAAAGCGTCTGCCTCACAACCGGTAGGTCGTGGTTCGAGCCCCGGCAGAGGCATAGCAAAGAATTTTAAAATGGTACTCACTGCATTCTCGTCTGGCGCTCGACATATGAGAATGGTGAGAAAGTTAAACTTGTGGAGCTACCAGTAGACCAGCCCCCCGCTGTAGCTTTCGCTGCATTCGCAGACGCGTGGCCTAGGGCTATAGAAACGGAGATAGGCGCCGCCCTATGTGCCATTCGGCGCGAGAAAGGACCTTGACATTTTTGATTTGATGTATATCAAGGCTGATTTTTATTGCAGCACTTTTGGTCGCGAGGGCACAGCGCTCAACTCTCAGCCATGCGCAGCAAGAAAATAATGAGGTGATAGACGATCGCGCGCTGTTATATTTGAGAGCTACGGGAGTCGAACCCCTGTCAACTTCTAGGCGCAACGCTCGCGCAAATGTAAACGCTGTGGAAACCAGCCTTCACGTTTGGTGTCCACTAGCAGTTTACTTTCTGTTGTTAACTACGATTTATCATTATTTCAAGTGTACATGGATTCTAAATCTCACTAGACGAGGTGAGGAAACCCGTGTGTATCTCTTGCATACCACCAATCATAACTAAAATCACAGGGCTACATAAATTACATATATATAGGGATTATGATATCCATCATGATTACATAATATAAAAAACATTACGCATGGAGCTCTTTCACTTTCCATTAAAATGCATGCGCAATGCTTTGAACTCAAAATTTTTTGCGCAGAAAATCTTAAGAAAGTTGTAATACTGGAATCGTGAAAATTTCACGACATCTTCAGTACTACGTCGAAAAAACTGTGCTATAAAAAACGTGTCTTCCTTTGGCCTAAATTTTCATAAAAAGTGAGCATATTAAGCAAAGTTGATTTTGAGGCCATTTTACTCTAATGAGTAGGAAAATGCTGTGACTAGTGGAAAAAAAATCACAATCATGGATTAACAGCTAAAAAGAATTGGAAAATGTAATGCAAATTAAATTCAGTAAGAGCAGAGAACAATTACCAGCTCCTGAATCGTTTCTTAGCTTCACGTATTTGCCCATTCGTCCATTTTCGTAGAAATAATCAACCTGTTTTCCATTAATTGATGGCCCATTTGGATACTGGAAGAGAAATAGATCGAATGAGGAAGTGCTTACATAGAGTTAGGGGCGGTGCTACGGGGGTGTGGGGATGTGGGGGGCGTGAGGGGTGCGATACCCTCCTCCCCACGGATTGAAAATCATGAATTTACTCGGCAGATTTGAAATTTTCAGCAGTCAACTCGGCAGACAAAACACCTGTCCCACCGTGTGTTTTGTGTAGCCAACATCAAGGCCACAGTTGCTAGAGAAAGACACTGCATTTGCTTAGGTTGCAAGGGAGAGGTCTATATACGGTATTTATGAGGTTTATCAGTCTTTGTACATGGATGTGCAGGTGCATTTAGGAGATACTCTGGTGCGCTACTTTTCCTTTTCGACACACAGGCACACGTTGGCAGTTTTCTTCACAAATTGATGACGGAATAGCATTCTGCAGCTAAAAGCTAGTAGCCAGGAAGCTTGGAGTATCAGAACTCGGCTCAGTTCATCACTTTTGAATTTGCCTCAGTTGACTCTATCACGATAAGATTTATTTTTTAAAGATCAAACTTTTTAGTTTTTCAAATTCGTGCAACAAAGATTGGATGATAGGATGATTTATTCCATCCCCAAGTGCAGATCAATTACATAAACAAATTTTCCTACCAAGCAAAGGGGCATCTACTCACGTTCCAGAGAGAGTAATTTAAAGAATTTTCTGGGAACAAGTTCCCAGACTCCCAAGTCTCTCTGGACGAAGTGGATACCAATAGATTTTCTCATCATTTTCACATTTGCCCGACTAGACTCACAAACAATAAGATTTCTACTTTCAAGATCAAAGTTTTGTCATCCATATTCATGCAAAATTGATTGGAGGTTGGGGTTATACTTTCCATCCTAAACTGAAGATCAATTATGAAAACATGTTTTTCTACTACGCAGAAGGGCATTTTCTGACTTTCTAGAGAGAGTTATCCTAGAAATTTTTCTGGGGTTAAGCCCCCACACCCCCAAGTGTCTCTCAAAGAAGCTGATAACTTGGTACGTGAAAAGTGCTTCTCTATCGATGACCTATATTTGAAAAGCAGTTGGTTTATACCATTGGTTTATACAGGCCAACTGGAGGGGCCCTGGAGGTCTAGAATCCTGCCCTTTTTAGCATAGGAATGAAAGTGCCTTTCTTGTAGTGCCCTCTCTTTTCAAAAAGGGCATTATCCTAACATGGAAAAGGCTTGGTCGAAAACAGTTTCTGGGGGCGTGGCTCCCGGCTCCCCGTTTTCCTTTTCCTGCCGTGATAAAAACGACAATAAGAATCATCTCCCTTCAGAAGCAATGATATCAGTAATCCTCCTACAGTATTTCCCCCACTTAGGAATCTGGAAAAAGTATTCGAAGGCAATTTCTTCTTCAAAAAGTATGAGCGTTAATTCGACCCATCCACTCCAAAATTGCTAGTTGTGCGTCTTATATAATTTGAAAAACGGTTTAAAAACAGCTTTTGTTTAGAAATTTGAGTTCACATTCCTTACTCAGCAGCTGGAGATCTGGCACCCTCCCAAGAATGTTTTCTAGCACCGCCCTTGCATAGAGAACATATTAATTTTTATATGAAAGTGTTTTATAAGGGCCATGTTACACGCTAGAAATTCAGCTGTAATCTTAACCGTTGGAAAATGTGTATCAAAGACCAAAGAAGTGGTAAATTCCATACCAATCAGTAACTTAGGCTTGCTTTTAAAAGGAGTCGTGGTCACCCTGAGCTACAATATTGTACGTTGTAAATTGCTTTGAGGTATATCAGGGGAGTGAGCACTCCCCAGTGGGGTAAAGGAGACTCTCGGGGCCCTGGGGAATTGCGCGAGATTGGGGCCCCATCTTGAAAATCTTTGAGGGGTCCTTTCAGAACTCAAAAGCTTGGAGCAGTTAGGAACTGTCCGAACCCCAATTTACGTTGGTTATTCCACTGTCACCCCTCACTGTGTACCTTTTTAAAGGGGCTTTTACGTTCATCTGGGCTTCCCTCCCTATCACTGCTTTGAAGTCACTAATCATAGATTTTCAGGCATTCATTAACTTGGTTACGAGTTAAAGAGATTTTGCGGCCAATTACTACACGGGGGTGGGGGAGGCAACATAGTCGTTAGCGCGCATGCCTCCCGTGCGGAAGGTCTACAGCTCGAGTCCGACTCGATGCCCTGACTGAGTGCTTGCTCACTGCTCACCCAGCAGCGAATGGGTACTTGGTGGCAACAATGGGGAGATAAAGGCGGCGATGAAATGAACTGGGTACCCTACCTCACATGCCGATGGCCCAGGATAAGTGTCTTCCCTAGCAGGCACTCCCCCTACGTACGAAAGTATACGGGACTACCTTTACTTTATTACACGGGGTACCTCGGTACAGCGAAAAGGGTGACCACATATCGAATTGCACATATACTCTTTATTTAAAAGAACAAGTAAAATTGAGGTTCAGGCTGGCTGTTCTCAATTTTTCCTAACTTTTGGGGCTGAATTGTTCTTAATTCGTTCTTACATTAGTAGCGTGTAGGCCCATTTAGAAATACATACAAAGACAATATACAAGACAACATTGGATGTTTTGATTGATTGAGAGCGAAATGTTACAACCAATATGGTCTCTTTTGAATATTAATGTTTTTTATTGAAAAAGTTTACAAACAATTATAAATAGACAACGTTAGTACAGTACCTAGTTTCGCTAGGAGCAACTAATTTGCAAAAATGGAAGACAATAGTTCTCAAGGCCATCAATCCTCCTCAGGTCAACAAGGAAAGGACACATCATGTCCATTTGATTGTGAAAAGCTTCTGCACCATTTTCCAAAAATATATTTTACGACAAGGGCTCAGACTCAGGCTTGTTCTTAATTGTTCCTAATTGTTCATCGAATTTCAGGCTCGTGTTGTTATAAAATTTTTCTAATATAGAGAGAGTGTTTGAATGAAAGGTCTTCACGGTTCGTTGGGGATCATTCACCCGTTACATAATGACTCTGGGGGGAGGAGGTTCCTTGATTTGTTACGCTATTGTTTGATTATATGTAGAGCTATAGTACGGAGCGTTAAGACAGGGGGAGGGGGTCTGAAAAATAGTAAAATTTAGCGTTACGTAACGGGTAAATGGGCCGATGTCAACATTAGCCATCAAGGTATTTCACCATAATACGCTTCCAGGGTTATGGTTTGGCTAAGGGTTAGGATTTTTGAAAGGTTAGGGTTATGGTTAGGGTTTCTGGATGGTTAGGGTTACGGGAAGGCTTAGGGATTTTGGTAGGGTCAGGGTTAGTTTTCTTACTTCCGCCATTATGAAATTGCTCAAATATGGTAAAACATTCGTTGTTTTGGAAGGTATTTTGTGTTATAAGGTCGTAACCATATGGTAAACCGTAAATTTGTTTCCATATTCTTAAATAGCTTGGTGGGTACTTTCGTTTGATGCATAAATTGTTTGGAAAGTGATTGATGACTAATCTTGACATCCGCCGGGTGAATGGCCCCCTGGTAATTTATTTGTTTTGCGGCATTTGTGGGGCGAACTATAGCGTCCAACACTAAAGAGAAAACAACTGTGTAGGACTCGAACTTGTCTGTGGAACTTGTGTATAGCAATAGCCATGGTACACAGTGTAACTGTGATGAAAAAAATATAAATATGACAGTTGAGAAAGTAGAAATGCAATGGTTTACCATATTGGTTTTCTTCAATGTTCTCGTGACGTCCTTCGTTTTGAAATAGCCTTGTGTATGCTTGTCCTTCTGCGCATTATATGGAGGTATTGCAGTTGAGAGTTTTGGCGAAGCGTGCCCCGAATCATCTGAGAATGTAGCCACAGCCACTCCGTCCAAAACAAAACCCTTCTCAGCTTTCTTCTTTTCCTCTGGGGACATCTCCGGGGGCCCGAATTCGATGCATCTTGGCAAGGCTTTCTTTTTACTCGATGCCATTCTAGCTTGAGGTCTTCCTAATGACGTTTAAAACAGTGATGCACAGGTCAAACGCTTATCAGCTAACCTTTTGCTTAGGCCAAACTCCAGAAACAACAAATCACAGTTTTTGCATTGTTCGCGTTGCCATGGAGATGACAAGGACACCGAAACCACAACAGCAGCGGTCCAAAGCTTACACTCGCTTTATTTGGAGAAATAAGAGTCAACGCATGTGGTCTTCGCTTTGTCGTAGAAAAAAGAGCACTTTGTCTCCACCTTCTACGGTATTTAGACACATAAACCATATCACCTTCACCGTACATGCCCATTCTGTGGAGGAGACGTATTCGGGGGCCAATTGACAAACCACAGTAGCACTAAATGGTAATGCGATGACAGTTATGGCACGCCATTTCCGTCAAAAGTAATCTAAACGTGAATTTGAGAATCAAAATTTTTGCATTTAATCAGGAAGTTGTGGGGAAAATCAAATAGTGATGTTGATATTTACAGCTTTGTGCTGTATACTACAATGTTTTGTGTTTGGTATCAGAAATGTTTTATGTTTGGTATCAGAAATGTTTTGTGTTGGGTATCAGAAATGTTTTATGTTTGGTATCAGAAATGATGTCATTTTTGATATCATCTTGGACCGATAGGCCTCATATTTCCATTCAGTTTGCGTTGAGTTTGTCTTCAGCTTAACATTAGCCTCCGTTTATTTTCATTCTTCGTATTTTGGGAACCCAAGTTATTGTTATGGTATAACAGAGCGCTGGGAGTCGTATCAGAGATGTGCCAAGAGACTTTCCGTTGGAAGGGGGTGTTTTGACCATTTGAAGAACTACAGTTACTAAAAAGAAAAAAGGTTACGGGAAACAATGTGGCCAACTCTCTTGCAGCATGCCGGACTTTTTGACCAACTTTCTTGCAATTACACCCCCACGCCTTCCAATAAAAATATCATTGAGTCATGTTCATTTTTATCATCGGCAAGACGTAGGGCCTACAACTCCAAGAAAAATGTCTAGGAACGGCTCTGAATGCGATAAACAAATAGCAAAGTTAAAAAGCAATGCAAAACCTAATATTTCTGTCGACAATAATAACTACTGTTTATAACACAAAAGCCAGCACAATAAGCTGTAAAAAAAGATTCTTCGAAAAATAAAGGGGGCTTTTTCTTGCAGTTCTGAGAGTTGGGAGCCACATACCTGTGGTGCCCCATTGTCACTTTGTCTCCGCCCCCTAACTCTTAATCTTACATGCAATGAATGACATCAATGTGAGGATACATGACGCAATATGATACAGAAAGCGCAAAAACGCTTGTTTACTTTTGAGGAAAGATATTTGTCGGGAATGTGTTTGGGAAATTAACTCAGTCGTCTATGGCAATTATTTCAAATTCCATTGCGGCGAAATGATTGCGGGGGCTGAAGATGTAAGCACTCATCATCATTACTTCTAATAACGAGGCCAATCCAAAAAGGCGGTCCGAAACTTCCAAGCGTTTATGCCTGCGGCAGGAGACATGAGAACGAAAACGAAATAAGATTAAATAAAAGGGCCCCACATCATGGCAAAGAAGACGAGGAATGAAATAGCCAGCAAAGAGGATTAGATAAATAAACCCAAAAACTATTGGGGCCTTTAGCAGTTGCTACGGCAACAGAGAGCCATACCAATTACTCGATTTTCATAGTCGGTATCCTGATTCAAGAATCGGCGGCCTTCTGTTTCATTAAAACTGTTGTTCTGGTTTTCCATATTGTTTCTTTTCATTACAAGAGTATGCAGTTGATTACTGTTGTCATTTGAAATCAGTCTTGCAATTAATTCAAAAATCCGGTCTATTGGTCAGATTACGCATTTAATGATCTTGCCTCCGTTTTTCAAGAGCTTTCGATTGTTTGTCCTATTTATTTTGCCTAAATTGTTGGCCAGCCAGTAAGCTAACAATATATTAAAGAGCAGACGTCTTTTATATAAATCCTGTGTAGAAAGCTAACAAATACGTGAAAATATGAAGGAAAAGGGTAAGGAGACAAATAATATCAAACTACTAACAAACATGTTTTTCACAGCGGCTGATACAAAGTGCAAGATATTAGAAGTCAATTTAAATTTGAACTCTGGAAATTCTTGATATTAAATCTGAAGAAGGCTGTTTCGCACGCACTTTTTGCTTTTGGAAGAACAGGACCTTCCAAGTCTGGTTATCTATGTACTGCATCTGTAGAGGACTTTCATCGATAATGGTGCTATTACTCTCAAGTGCCAAATAAACGTCCCTCCCCGCTTATTAATTTTTCGATTTTTTCCAACCCCCTCGCACCTTATTAGGACCCCCGTTAATTAAACGAATGTACTGCATATACGGTCTTCTCCTTGCCTGCACATATATACTGTAAGGTCAAAACTTTGTGTGCAAGTATGTGGTAACGTTGCTAAGAAAGGCTTTAGAAAGCTCTCATTTCATTCCATTTCTGAACAGATTTCAACGACTGAGCCACAAAGTTACCAAAAACTTCAATACGGTATATAACTTACTGACCACTTTAAGCAAATTAGGGGAGTTGTGTCCCCACAACGTCAGCAAAATATGTATGTGCTCAACACATTTCATTGAATAAACATCTTTCTTGACATTTTTAAAACCTCCGAATCAAAGCATAGCGACGAGAAAAAAGCGTTTCTATTAGAAAAAACTACAACGATAACTAAAAGAATCTGAAAAAACTCGTTATCTAAACGATAAAAATTTCTATTCCTTCTGCCTATTTAAACGATCATCTGAATAAATAAATCAGAAATAAGGAATATATACCATATGAAGAATATAAAATATGCATGATAGTGTGTGGTTGAGGTAAAACAGGATTTTATCATTGGGAACTGAGTAAAGATTTCACTGCTAACAACTGTTTGCAACATTG